>JAQHUG010000018.1:2961367-3016026 GCA_028555095.1 Dicrostonyx torquatus | reverse complement strand
TGGCTACATAGCAAATTCAAGGGTAGCCTGGGATACAGGAAGGCCTGCCTCAAAGCAAGCAAACAAACAAAGAAAAACAAAAACCACACATAACAAAACCAAGTAGTACTGAACTGGTCATCTAGCCCAGAGAATCATGAGAAACAAGCAACTTATCACTAGAAGCCACTAATATTCCAGTTTTTAGCTATTAAGCAAGAGATGACACATATGTGCAGAGTGAGACATATCACTCAAGATAAGACAATTTACCATTCCTAAAAAGCCAGTTTACAGAAATCTAGCAAACTGGTTTGAAACTGACTGTGATGAATCCCAGCTCCCTATTTCAATCTCTGAAAGTTTATGAGTGATATTACTTTAGTGTCTATAAGAACATCAGATGTCTGTACATTGAATTTTTTCAATAAACCAGAGTCCTTATTTAAGATGAAAAAAATAAAACAAAAAATTGAAGCCCAGAGGCAGAAACTCTTGTCTAAGATTACAGAGTTAAAAACGATCAGAAAAGAACTCACAACCCAGATCTGTCTGACACCAAAGAATATTCTTTTCCCAGCTCATCTGAAAATGGTCCTAGCAGTCCCTATAGACACAATTTTGTCCTTGTGATTGGGTCCAACTAGTTCCCATTAGTGAGCTGGAAATGGCCAGGGCTTGATAGTCTCTGCGTTCTCTCTTAGCATTCAGAATCCACTGGTAACAGTTGCCAGGCAAATGTCTTCTGCTAAAATTGCCTTTCTTATGAGAAGTTAAAATAGTTTTTAAAGAGATTTCTCCTCTCTGGAAGCTTTTTATCGTCAGCCTCATTCCTCTACTTCCCTCTCAAAGGCAATGTCAAAGGAAGTTTATGTCTTCAATAGAAAGTGCTGATGTTGTGATTGACATGAGAGGCTCTGCATAAGTGGAGAACTGTCGGCTGAGATGGTTTATTATTCTAGAAAATTCCATAAGGAATCACGGCCAGAGACGGGGAGGGAGGAAGAGGGAGAGAAGAGACCTGGGGGAGAGAAGACCTTCTGGTATTTTCTATCATTTTTGTCGCTGCCTCTTGCTTTTTTCTCGTTGATTCTTTCTATGAAGGGAACACTGGCTCAGATGCAGAGAAGGAGTGACAATATCTTAAAAAACAGGAATACCCCCTGTAAAAAGAAAATTTTCACAGCTTAATATACAAACTTATTTGATAATTGTTTCATTATTAGAAGATAATCTTTATATAGAATATTTTTGATTTCTTTTTTCTTACAAAAATGAATAATTTCATTTATCATTCCCAAACTTAGAGTCAACTAATATTAGCATTTTGGAATATTTCTTTATAAACTTTAAAACATTCTACATATGTTTTGATATACATTCATGAGACAATTTCGTATTTTTATTTTAATTAGATAATTATTTAACCAATGAATCAATTGGAGATATGATCTCTAGCTAACCTCCAACCACCTAAGAAGTTGGGGTTGAGCTAGAACCTCTGAAGTGTAGAGCTATCTCTCATGCAGTGCTATTTCCCAATTTATGAGGCTCTAGGGTCTTGCACACTCTAGGCAATCACTACCAACAGAGCAGTACAGTATTAGGTCAAATAAAGGAATAAATTACTTTGTTCCATGGAGACCTAAGTGAATCTTAAATGCATGCTGCTAAATTTAGAGGCTAACCCAGAAAGACTACATGAAGGGCTGCTTCTATTTCCATACAATTCTAGAAATAAAACACTACAGGGGTGATAAAAATGCCAATAGCTTCCTAGTGTTGGCAGGTAAGGCACCGGAGATATTTTTTTGTATACTAAAAGTACTTGGTAAGAAGTGCTAGTAATAGAAAAAAATTGATAGCACACATTTGTCTAAATGCTAAAACTTGCCTTACTAACCTCATCGTGTGGCAACTGAAACAAAATATGTGCCAAAGAGTGTGTAATCTAGGGTGGGACACACAGTGTATATTTTGATCATGAGGGTAAAAAAGTTGTGGAAATGAGCAGGGTCCATGAGCAAGAAACAAAAGGAACTGCTTAGAAGGCTTGTAGATTAGCTGATATGATCATGAGACTCAAGCAAAGGGTTGGGGAGCAGGGGGACCCACCTTCTCACTGCTTGTAGATGACCCAGGACGTGACGCTGACACATACTGAACTACACTAGCATGGCCAACAGCAATAAGAGCTTGTGTTCAGAGATACATAGACCATTACATAGAGAAAGGAAGATATATATGCATGAGCAAGGCTAGCACATGCATACATTCACACCATATATACCACATACACATCACACACGCACATGAATACAAATACCCCATACACACCACGTACTACACATGCATAACAAACACCACACGCACGTGCAAGCACAACCTGCACAGCCAACATGCAACACCACACGCACACCAGATATGTAAGCCAACACACATCAAATACACATATGGGCACACACACACTGTACACACCATACATGTACAGCCAACACTACATACACATACCAGGCCCCCACAGACAACACCAAACACACACACACACACACACATGTATATATGCCCATACTCACCATACACAGCCCACACCACACATAGACACAGCACACAGCACGCACATATACTATATTATATGCTCCATTTCTCCATACTAAACACACCATAACATAGCACTCATTTGCACATGCACACGCGTGCATACACACACACGCACGCACACGCACACACGTCCTTGAATCCTCAGGTAGTAATATTGCATTCCATAATCTTGTAGTAGCAGATAATACTTAGAAGTTGATTTCTAATATGAATCATCAACAGAAAAATTGAGTTATTCAAGATATGGCAGATTCCAAGAAATCTTCAGAACATACGATACCCACAATGAGCCTAGAGCATCTTGTATCAGAAAGTAAGGACAGACTCAGGAGAGGAAAGGGAGATGAAGAGAAGAAGGAGGGAGGAGTGGAAGAGGAAGGGCATGGAGTTTAGCATGGAGTTTAGCAGTTTGGAGGCACATATGTTGTCATAGTGATTTGAGCTTAATGAACAAAGACTGGGTTGAGCTGAAGATGGCCTCCAGTGTAGAAGAGAGTCTCAGACAACCACTAGTCCTTAGAAACCTGCCAGTCTTCCAGTCCCTCCCAGCCAGATACTCATGGAGGTTCAGAATCTAACAATGACTTATAATTATTTTGGCAGAAATTGACAAAACAATGTTTTCATGAGTTTAGCATACAGTATATGAATGTATTTTGGGTTTCTATTGAGGGAAGATTATAAATTCTTTTGTTCAGAACTTTATTAAGACTTTTTTACTATATTGGAAAGTCATGTGCCCAAAGGCAACTGCCTTAATGGAATTTGGATGTGTAACACCAAATGCAGACGTTGGTTTGTGTCTGCAGCCATTTCATGCATAGCAATGCTACACAAATGCACACATAAATGTGTCTTTTATGTAGTTCTTTTTTTTGGTATGTATGTCCTGAACTATCTTTTGCTTCTTTTGATTCATCGTTTACATTATATAAAACATATAAATAACTCTGTTATATTAACATCTTTTGTGTGGGTAGGAGTACTGAGTTGCTTATATTACAAAGTAATTGCATGTGATTGGGCTAAGTATAAACAGCTTAACAATGGACATCATGAAGATGCTCTTAACAGACATAACTGCACAATTAAAATTTGGGGCTCTTCTATAGTGTATTATGGCTTCTGGGAAGTGGGTGCCTTGTGGTTAGAATCATGTGACAGTTCCCAGCCTTGTCAAACTGAAAGAGTGGTATGCCTTTCCTCCTTCAAATGTAGCAACAAGGATACCCGGGCTTACACGGATGAGATGCTATCAGGGAAAACACTGAGTCCTGTGACATCCATAGAGGACCAAGAAGAGAGAAGTTATCTGTCCTGATGGGTCATTGGCATTTGGGGGACTTTTGTTAGAGCTCTTACTATCAAATCCTTACAAAGAATCCAAGTCTGTCACTATCTACCTTGAACAACTCCTTTAAAAGTCTGAATCTTGTCTTCCCTTCATCTTTATGGTCAGATAAAACCCAGTATCAGTCACAAGCTATTGTCTCAAAAATTAAATAAGACCACATTTACAAAAAACACACGTGTGTTTGATGAATCCTAATTAAGTTATTTTGGGTATTTTTTGCTTAGTCCAATGTGCCTGTTAACTTATCAACAAATTAACTTCTGTGAGTCTATTAAGGCACTAACAAGTTGCACCAAGGGCTTTCTATATAGCAAGTATTGTGAATGCCTTGGCTGTCTTATTCTGTCTCTACTAACTGCCATTTTAAAAATAGCCATTATTTTTCTCTGGACCAAACCTTGTATAACCATCATTTTGCTGTATGTTTTACTTTACCCAGTCTTCAGAAAAACACAGTATTTATTTCATGATTAGAATTGCAATTTTCCCCAACATTTGTTCACATTTCTCCCTTTCATAGAGAGTTTGCATCACTGATGTGGAGTGGACGTCAGAGAAGTTCATGGTTCAGATCCTGCTTAACCTCCACATAAGTTCCCAGTGGGGCATCCAGATTCTCTAGTTTTGCCCTCTGTGAGAATATGAGCATTTTAAAAAGTTCATGTAGAAGCTATAAATATGTAAATGCTGGAAGCTGATGACACTAATGCATCAGCCAGTCAATGTTTCATCCCAGGCTACTGCCCACAGACCCAAATGCCTTGGCCACATGTCACTTCACCAAATGCCATGCTGCCAATCAGCCAAGTCAGCAAGCATTTGCAAACAGAGTACTTTGTTTTCAAATAATACTTTCTTCAGGCTTCTTAGATTACCAATCTTTCAAGTAAACACCCAAGTTGCCAAAACTCAATGAGTCTGCAATCAAGCCAAAAGTTTTTAAATTCTTCTAGCTTATCACAGAGTACTTTTCTGTGCACCACTGAAACAAAAATTGCCTTTTATTTGTATTAATGACATGAAAGCAAATGGTTTAATTGCATGTGAAGAATTTCCAGAGCCCTGCCTTCCTGGCTTCTTCCGCATCTCAGAATGGACAATGGTACATTGTTGCTCCTGAAAATGGTTTCAACATGGTTGAGGCAAAGAACGGCTTTGAAAGCTCCTCATTGTTTTTTACTGTCACCTACCTCTCCCCAAGAGTTACTTCCCTCTATATATGTAGGGTATTTTAGGTGGTTATGGGAATTTATAGGCACATGGATCTAAGGTGAGACCCATCAGACTTCAGGATTAGGCTTCTGTCCTCTCTGCTCTTTCATTTACTCCTCATGTCTACTCATTTGGCTTGTTCCCCCTTTTCTTCTTCATCCACTGTATCTTTTACCATGTCAAGGGCTACATGTGACCAGGACCTTCACGGTTAGTAAATATTTTTTATCTCATTCCTCCTGACTTGAAGAGTCATCTTTCCCAAGCCATCAATCTGACTTAAAACTCTGATTTCCCTGGCCTCACAAAACCTTGCTTTCCAGGCCCATTTTCTGTCCACCTGCTATGGCCCCAGTTAGGAGCCTGCCAGCTTCTTTTCCATCTCACTCTGTCACATTCATTCTTTTTCTTCCTGCCCAAGGCTCAAGCTCTACTGGTAGCCAAACCAAGATGTCTGCCATAATAAAGTATAAAAGTAGGAATGCTAAATAGAAGGCTGTATATCAGAGAACAAATGAAAGATAGGTTTCCCTTATGTATCCAACACACAGAGGTTAGTGTAAGTTTGAGTCATTGAGACCAACAACGAATCCCAAAGCTACAAGGAAAAGTTTAGCATGCGTTACTGTAGCGCCGTGAGTGCCAAGCTAATTCAACTCATTTTAGATCAAATAAGAAGTGGAGTCAAGAGAACATGAGCAAAGTGTCAGGTCTGGATGGGAGCAGAGTAGCCAGCCAATGAAGAGTCAGGTAAGAAATAGACCCCAATTCCCACAGTGTTTAGCAGTCTTTATGTGATGAAGCCACGCTACAGGCAAACTTGTTTAAAAATAGTTTTATTTTTTTTTAAAAAAAAAACAAGCCTAAATAGCAGAAAGGCTGAACAAAGGCCCCAGGGAAGTGTGGGAGGGTTGTTTTCTCCATTAGGGTGTGGGTAAAAGCACTGAATTTTCACAGACAGAAGAATGAATAACACCGACTTTAGACAAAGTTAGTATAATACAAACTTTAGATCAAGCACATCTTGCTGTCTTCCCCAACAAGCTCCCCACTAACCCTCCAGCCCCCAACTCTCCCCTCCCTTATCAAGCTGTGACAAAGAAGGCTAGGTAAAAACAAAAAAAAGGAAACCAAACCCCAGAACATCTAACTTCCAGTCTGTGCACCACCTGGGATGCTGGGGAACTTCCCCTAGCTGGCCTCGATTCTCCCTCTGCTGTGCTACCCTCTCTCTTAGCTGAGAGCGGGAGAGCATGGGCCACTCTGTGCACAGCAACGATGATTTTCATAGAGAACACATCCTAGGAAATTAGTTAAAATCTCTACACTTGTTTGTCGTGAATACATGCGCTCCTTGCATGCAGTACCTGATACTCACTGATGTTAACTGTCTGAGTTTTGGATACAGTTGACAATGAACGTCCATGGAGACAGAAGAAGGTTTTACTGTGCACGTCATACACAATGATTCACAGTTTTCTTTCTGACAACCATAGAGCATAAATCAAGCTCATTGGGGCTGGAG
This sequence comes from Dicrostonyx torquatus, assembly GCA_028555095.1. NCBI lineage: Eukaryota > Metazoa > Chordata > Mammalia > Rodentia > Cricetidae > Dicrostonyx > Dicrostonyx torquatus. Next base: position 3,009,355 of record JAQHUG010000018.1, on the reverse strand, counting down.
AGGTGCCTCAGAGGTTAAGAGTACTGGCTGTTCTTCCAGAGGTTTTGAGTTCAATTCCCAACCACCACAGGTTGGCTCACAGCCATCTATACTGACACCTGGTGCCTTCTATGGCCTTCAGGCATACATGCAGTAGGAACACTGTATACATAATAAATAAAATCCTTTAAAAAATCAAGCTTGCTGAGTTCTTAGATGGCTGTTTTCTCCTTATATATAGACAGCAGCTACAGTAATTACTTAGCAAGAAATATAAGGTGAAATGTCACTCTGTTGTGCTATTAAATTGGGTTGTTCTAAACAAATGCCCTCAGAGAAATACCTTTAACAACAGAGCAGTTTTTCTTATGGTCTGGAGACTAGAAGAGCAAGATCACTGCTGGTGTTGTTGGGATCTGGGGAGTTCTCTGCTTCTGGTGTGCAGGCAGTTGTCTTATGTATGGCAGAAAGGCTGATAACTCTTTCCTGATTTCATGCTGTAAGGGCAATAACCTCATTCTTGGGGGTTCCTTCTTGGTGAATATGTTACCACCCGAAGGTCCCCGCTATTTTCACTGTCACACTGCCCTTAAGGTTCTGTACTGATTACTTCAGCATCAGCTTGACCACAGCTCCTGACAGAATGAACTAAGCACGTGAAGACTTATTGTTCGTTCTTTTCAGGGGTTTCAGTCTGTCATGGTGGATGTCTGGGTGGAGAAGCTCAGTTCATGGTGTCAGCAGCACTGAGGAGATGTTCGCATGCAGAGCAGAAGTCAGGAACTGGCCTCTTTCCTGCCCCTAGTGACTCTCTGCTGCCAGTTAAGGCCCATTTCTTAAGGGTCACAGCCTTTCAGAAAGATTCCACTCACTGAGGAACAAGCACTCAAACCATAAGCCTGTGGGGGACATCCGAGATCCAAACTATAGCCGGTTCCAAGTCACTATCCTGTGGGAGACACAAAGATTTATGTGTAACAGTCCTGGGGTAATGGAGCATGATGGAGCCGCTTCAGCCATCAGGCAACATGGAATTTCAGTTCTCGCTTCACATATATTATATCTTATACACTTCTAAGGAAGCAAGCAGTGCCCTCAATAACAAAATAATCCTTAATTGATCAAAAGTCACTGGTCCACTTCATTAGCCACACTCTTTGTGCTTGTTTATCTCCAGCCCACTGGGCAGAAGCTCGCTGACTTTTTAGCACAAATTCAGAAGCACAGTGATTAGTCAGACTCAAACATCTGGTTCTCACTTCCTGAAAGGAATGGCGAGGTCGCCAATGCATATGCAAATTAGAAGCAGGGCTTGTGGTGCACACATGGATACCATACTCATTTGCAGAAAACTCCGAGAGGCCTAGTGTCCCATTGGCCCACAGAGGGAAGAGGAGGGAATGTGTGGCAGAAGAAAAATGAGCATGAACCACAAGACCTCCCACACTCCACACTCTGGAATTCTAGCCCCGGAGAAAGAGCCAGGAAGACCATTAGCAGTCAAGGCAAGCCAGGTCCTGGCTCTACTAGCTGACGACAGATGGCATGTGACGCTTGAGGGACACTGTCTCTCAGAAAGAAAGGAGGTATAGTTGGCAGGGTGAGGAAGGAGTTCTGAGTTATGAGGCACTTAGAGTTCTCAGTTTGTTTGATATTGTGTCACTATTCCCCCCTGTCCAACCTCAATGCTTTTATATATATCATGCCGAGCACTGACAGGGGCTGCATCCACAAGACTGGTTTGCAGAGTTCCTGGAAAGATAACTTTCTGTCCCCTTAAAAATTAGTTCTTTTATTTTTGAGATTATAATATAGTTACATCATTTCCTCCCTTCCCCATGTCCTTCTAAACTCTCCCACACACCTCTCCTTGTTCTCTTTCAAGTTTATGGTTTCTTTTTGTCATGAATTGTTGCGTGATTATATTTATGTATTTACATATTCCTTAATGATAACTTATAAAAGTCAGTGCCTAGAAATGGAAAAACATAACCCACATATGTGGATCTAATCTATAGGAGAAGTAGAAAAAGACAAGATCTCTGGAATAAATTGGGAGTATGGGGACCATGGTAGAGTGTAGAAGGGGATGGGACAGGAAGGGAGGGGAGCAGAGAAAAATATATAGATCAATAAAACAATTAAAAAAGATTTTAGTTCTTTTTTGTAGGAAAAAAAAGATTGTGTAATGGTTTAATAGTCACTCTTCCCATCCACTCTGTGTGTGTGTGTGTGTATGTGCTTGTGCACGTGCACATGTACGTGCGTGCGCGTGTGCTTTGAGGGAGGGGTCTGATTATATGTTGAAAGTGGGTTTGGCTTTTTTACATAATAGAAATTTAGAACACAAAGACTTATCCAGATCTGATTTGTGATGTAATTCCTGACCTGTGAGGGTCAAGGGATTTGATGTGAGCTTAAGCCTGTGTCTGAGACGTAGATTCATTTAGACATGAGAAGATGGGATTAATTCCCAGGCCTCTAGTCCTTTCAGATTGCCATATAAACTGGATGGCTTATAGATTCTAGGCTTTAATTTCTCAACTGTTTCAGTATCTAGTGTAGTACTACTTTCTTCTAAATGGAGAATATATTCTCGTGTGACTGTGTATAGTTTAACTGACTCTGTAGATCTCTTTTATAAGTTCACAGATCATAGTTTCAAAGTGTGCCAAGGCATGCTAATCATCTCCTCAAATCCTTATGTCTTTATCTCATCACGTAGAGGATCAAGTTCCAAAATACCTCTTGGCAGAACACAAACACAAGTTCAGAACACCACAATATTGTAAATTGCATCTCCCTGCTTGCTCAGCTAATGACCCCTTTCCCATATCCTTACAGATATGTCACGTGACTAAGTTCTACGCAATGGTGTTACATACAGAACTCAGTCATCAGCACCCTGCTCATCTCATTATAGATGAATTGTGTGACTGAGTGCTAGGCAATCATATTACTTCCAGGCCTCAGTCATCAAAGTCTCCCAGAGTTCACCTACTTTTTCCTTCTACACATGCAAAAGACAAAGCGGTGGATAGATGGCAGACAGACAGACAGAAAGACAGACAGATAGATAGATAGACACTAAAAGAAAGAAAAGCCTGTGTATATAAACTCCTGTGTCAAAACTATGGAAATAATTCCTGTTGTGTCAACACATTTAGCGTTGGAGTGTTTTGCAGATATCCTAATTGTTGTAACAGTCATCATAACATGATCTGTAGTGTCCATCTTGTATGTATCCTGTGAATGATGACATCACCACTTCTGTGCCAATAATGAGTGTAACCTTGGCAAACAAACCAAGTAAAGAGCGCTGCAGTGGAGAATTCAGCTTCTGCCTCAAAGCCAAACCTCTAGTGTTGTTTCTGATGAGCCCAGAGTTAGTCACTACTTGCAATCCTACACGGGCTACTTAGAATGTCTGTTTCTGTGGACGCACAACAGATGCCAGCATTCACTTCTTGAGTATTCCCCAAGAGCCCAGGCCTTAATGGCATGGTCCCATTTCTAGTCTATTTTGACTGTAAATGAGAAACACGTGATCTTAATAGTTCCAAAGAATGTGATGTCAGTTAACTTTCAGAGAATTGCATTAAAAAATTAGATTTCAACGTTCTACGGAGAAAACTTTTATGTCTTATTCAGAAAGAAAAGCACAATTGACCAGAAAATACTGTTACTGAAATAACACAAACAATCCAATAACTTGTGTTTTAAAGGGACACATGATGGCTCTGTTTCCATAGCATTTGCGTACATAAGCACACACACACACACACACACACACACACACATGCACTCATACATACACACAGACTGTCCTTTGAGTTGTTAGAAATTCAAAATATAAAAGATGCCCATTGTAAAGCCTCAAGAGTATCGGTGAGTTGGGTGACACTATTTCTGAGGAAATGTGAGCAAAAAAAATGGAGAATTAATAACAGATTAAAGTAAGGATAGCACCATATGCAATAGGAGACAAGAGAATCATATAATCTATTCTCTTTTGTCATTTTGTGAATGATACTACTTTAGCTTAAAGTAGGGATGAAAATGAAAACTTCAGGAAAATGGGAGCTTGTTATAAACATGATAGCTTTGTTTAGAGTAGTGGTTCTCAGCCTGTGGGTCACCACCTCTCTGGGGTCAAAGGACCTTTCCACAGGAGTCGTGTGGGATCATCAGAAAAGATAGATATTTTTATTACTCTTCATGCCAGTAACAAATTACAGTTATGAAGTAGCAATGAAAATAATTTTATGGCTGGGGGTAACCACAACATGAGGAACTGTATTAAAGGGTCGCAGCATTAGGAAGGTTGAGCACTGGTTTAGAGAGCCATTGACATATCAATCCTATTATGTGTTTGCTTTCCATTTCTCTTGACCCAATCTTAAATTTTATTAATAATAGGACAGAAAAGAGGAGATAGAGAAAACGAGGCAGTGGCGGTGGAGCAGGAGGAAGTCATGGGCTAACAGTGCTGAGGAACTTAGTATTTTCCTGGCTGTGGGCAGCACTCACAAGGATCCTCTTGCTTCCCCTTCAGCACTGAAGTGAGGCAGGCATTGAGCTGACTCCACCTTCCCAGGAGGCACCCGGAAATGTGTGATTGGAGACTGTGGCTATGTGACCAAGGAAAACAGAACTTTAAGAGTTCCCTTTCTAACCTATAGCACAGCCTAGCAGCCATTATTATCATGATGCATTAAATTCTCAAGACCTTCCAAGAGTATACTAGAGGTACTTCAGCACACACACAAAAATATGTGGTATGGGGATAAATCAGGTTAGTTAGTTGAATTTAATCATTACATAATATATACAAATTTCAAAACATCAAGTTTCACACCATAATACACATAAAAGCCTGTGTTCACACATACATGAAATTTTCAGTTGCTGACAGAAACAAATTTTGAAAGTTTTATAAATAAAATTATGTTCCTCAACATTATTTTAAGTTACTCAAGGAATCAACTGTGTGAATGCAATTTTCATTTTGAAATGTTACTTTCTATAAAGAATTATCCTGATAAACAGAGTATCATCTATTGGGTTCATGAACAACTGGACTTGTTTTACTTTGCGGTGCTAATGTTTTTTAAGAAGCTTTTAACTAGGAAGGCCATTGTAGTAGGAGGAGAGGGCTGCATTCCATGGGCTAGCTTATACCCGAAATAACCACACAGAAATTGCATTAATTAAATTACTGCCTGTCCCATTATATCTAGCCTCTTCTTGGCCAACTCTCACATCTTGATCTAACCCATTTCTATTAATCAGTGTTTACCACAAGGTCATGGCTTACCAGGAAAGATTCAGCATGTCTGGCTCTGACGACTCCATGGCGGCTCTCTCTGCCTGCCTTCCTCCTCCCAGCATTCAGTTCTGTCTTCTCGCCTATCTAAGTTCTGCCCTATCAAAAGGCCAAGGCAGTTTATTTATTTAACCAATGAAAGCAACACAAATACAGAAGGACCTTCTACACCATTTCCCCTTTTTCTGTTTAAACAAAAAAGAAAGGCTTTCACTTTAACATAGTAAAATTACATATAACAAAACAGTTATCAAGCAAGAATTACAGTTACAATATTTATATTTATTTTATCTTTTATCATAACTATGGAAAACTATAACTATCCATTCTTCAACTCCATCAAAGACTCCAGAAGGATATAATATTACCTAAGTATACAAGAAGTAAGCAACTTCCAAAACTTTAGAAATGACAGAGACATCTGGCTGCCTAGACAGTGCTGTTTTCACCAGAATTGCCTAAATTACAAAAGAAAGAACAAATATCTACAAGTTTCTAGGAGACATGAATGCTCACGAGTTCACTGTAGTGCAGACAGAAACTGCTCTGTCCTGCTGGTCCCCTGGACTCGTTTCTCACTCACAAGTTCTAGTAGCTGTTTCTCTCACCATAGTTCCAGATCCACCCCACTTTGGACTTACCATTCCTTTTCCATCTTCATTTTATTCTCAAGGGTCATCAAAATGTCACTTTGCTGTTACTGGAGAAGACTACCCCAGGAAACTCATGCCAATCCTTAGGTCTGTTTCTGAATTGTGCTGTTTATTAAAACCGAGAAGGTTTACTGGTTTCGTACATCTGTAGCTGCTGGCAAAAACAGCACTGTTGTCTGGGAACGATTTCAGAAATCAGAGAAATGTGTCTGGAGACTAAAGGATAACTTTTTCATATTTACCAGAAGTTAAATCACTCAGAATGCTACTATCAAAAAAGTGCGGTGAATTCATTAGGTCGACACTACCCTGTATTTTTCCTTGCATCTGTTATGACCTTCAGTGCTGGGGTTAAGCGAGCTGGGACTAAAGAGTCTGTGTCCTGAGTTTGCTCATGGTAGAAATTAAGAGAAATGCTGGAGAACCTTCCCAGATTGTCTCAACAACATTTTTGTATTATTATTATTATTATTATTATTATTATTATTTAAAAAGCAGTCACAGTAATTATTCCACCAGCCCTTAGTTTAAAGTAGCTCAGGAGAGAGAACTGAAAGCCAATTAATCTGAGGGATCTTTAAGGACATTAAGAGCAAAGCAAGAGAGACAGGAATGGAGAGGTGAGCAATGCTGGGGTGTGCTGGCATGCTGCTGTGGCACCAGAGGCCGCTTTTCTAAGAAGTCTTTTTTTTCAGATGGAAACAAAGTAGGAGCCGTGCAGAGTTCTCTGCTGACAGAATGCTGTCAGGGGTCAGTGGGAGAGATCTTTCTTCTCGTTGGAGATACATCATAAGTCCTCAGATCAAAGCATACTCAAGGACTCACAATGCCTTTGCTATCATATTTTCCCTGGTTAAAGAGATCTTGGCAGAGCAGCTCCCAAGCATGGAAAAGGAGGTAATCCAATTGGCTCATATCCCAGGAAATGGTGATGTCTTCCTCCTGAGCGACCTGTGCCATCAGAGAAGAGCAATATGACATCCACACATGAGTGTGTGTGTGTGTGTGTGTGTGTGCACGTGTGTTCATGTGCATATGTGTGTGTTTGTTGAGAGATACAGATATTCTCTGAAACCAGGACCATAACTGGTTTCCTCAAGAAACTTCCGAGGTCAGCGATTCTTTCCATGCAGTGAAGCTTCTCTGGTCTCTTCTGGTCATTTCCCATGATGTGGAAGCCAGTGGCTAAGTCCCTCATGGTGTGTTTTCATATTCAGATATCTGGCCTCATAGACAAGCTTTAGAAACTTAGAACAATCTCCTTTAATGTACTGAGAAGCAGCATGAGGATGGGAACAATGGCAGTGGTCCAAGGGCCTTCAGCAGAGTCTAGCCAACAAGGTTTTGGCAAGTGGCCAGTAACTTAACCTGAATGAGAGCTGCCCCATCTCTAACTGCATCCAGCATTCCTCAAGATCAGGAATTGTGTTGTGAGTCTTCCAACACTGTGCAAATGTTCAGTGAGGATCAATACAGCAAACAATGACTGTTCCCATAACCTATCAATTGATACCCAAATGAAAGCATTTGTTCATTTATCATGAACATATTTTAAATATAATCACTATATAGAGTTTCTGTGTCAATTTCATATTGGGCAAATTCCTTACAAGTGAGACCTCACAGGGGAACATCTACGTAATCAGAGACATGTTCCTCTCTATGCCTTCTTTCCCCTTAGGATTACTGAAAGCAGACTAGTGATCCTTGCCATGGAGTATATGGTAGGACATGGCGCTCTACAGAGAATCGGTTTACCCAAGATTGGACATTCTAAGTTATTGCCTGTAGGGTAAGTTCCCTTTGATGGGGTACACCAGTGTTTCTCAACCTTCCTAATGTTGTGGCTCTTTCATGCAGTTCTTCATGTTATGGTGACCCCCAACTATAAACTTATTTCATTGCTCAACCACAACTATAATTTTGCCACTGTTATGAATCACAATGTAAATATTTTTGGAGGTAGAAGTTAGCCAAAGGGGTCATGGCCCACAGGTTGAGAACCACTGGGCTACACAGTTTGGTGATGAATATACAATGTTGGGGAAGAAGAATCCTAAAAGTAACTCTTTACAATCACAAACAACACAAGGATCTCTATAATTACAATAAGGCATAGGGATGCTCTCAACTATTAGTGAGAAAAATCTGGCTATGTGAATAAAAATGTCTATTAATTGGCAAGAAATTCCAGTCAGAAGGCAATGGTGAATTGACTGAGGCAGGATATAGGCCCTGAGTTCAGAGTTGTCAATGCATGTTTTTTAGATGGGACATCCTTGACATCCTGGGTCTTGAGGAATGCTTCATTTGGGAGAAGAATGACGCTTCAGAATCATTCTACCTAGATTTGAGGCAAGTAAATGTGTGAATGAGTATGTGGCCTTTGACGAATACGCTGTGTCACTGGGGGTGATCACAGGGGAGTTCTTGAAGAGGCAGGTAGACAGCTCTTTGGAGGTGGCTATGATTTGGTGACTTCTGGCTTTTAAGCAGAGGGATGACATGAATACATTCATGTTTTAGAAATTTTATTTTGGTAATGGAACTAGGAAAATGATGGCATGGGGAATCTGTGGAAACAGGAAATGAGTACAATCATGGCATCTCACCCACCTCAGCCCTGGAATTCACGCTCTAGCCAAAATTTTCTGAAGGTGGAAATGGTCAGGTCAAGGGCACGGACAAAACATTCTGCTCATGCTGTTCAGTGGCTGCTTGGAAATTAGGAGCATGAGTCATGGTCATTACTGGAAGGACTTTTGGTGGCGATGTTTAGGAAAATTTGCACGTAATTTAGGAGTTCAAAGGGTATAATAGTTGGAACAATGGCAACTGTCCATAAAGTTGTCCTAATAGGTACATTTCACCATCTGGGAAACATTTTAATAATTCTTGAATGACTCAGCAGGATTAACAGGTCATCTGTTGAACCAACCTGGTGTGCTGTTGATAGACAGGCGCAGCCACTGCTGCCTGCTTCCTGGTGATCTCTGGTGGGTTCATAATACAACTTGTGTTGCTTGTTGTTTTGTTACTTTTCATATATATTTTTGGGTTCCAGTTATGTTTTAAATGAATAAATTGGGTCACGTGAAAGGTACACTATGACAATCCATTAAAGAAAAGCAAACCCCAGTGCCAAGACCAGAAGAAAATTCTCCCAGGGAATGAGCCAAAGTCACTATCTTTGCTTGGGGGAAATGGGATCAATAAACCTCTCTGGGTTGTGAATAGAAGTTCTTTTTTTTCTTTTGTTTTTGCTTCCAGTTGGCAGAGAAATTTGGACCACACATGTCAAATCTTGGTTTTATTTTTGTTCACTGGTCACCAGGATTTTTATTTCTTTGTACTAGAAAAATATAAGAAGGGCCCCATTGCCTGCAGAGAGATGAAGAAACTAACAAGAATTGTGGGCAGATGAGGAAGAAAATCTGACCTCTGAGCAGGTAGAATTGCAGATAGTGAGTGCATTGCATTGAAGCTATGATGTTGACACAGGATTTTTTTTTTCTCCAGGTATTGGAGTTGGGACATTTGGAGGTCTAGTGGATTTCCAAAACTAACATGGTGACTTAACTGCCAAATTTTATGTATAGATCCTGAAAGCCATTGCTGCTGGTGAGGGAGACCTGTCTGGCAGTTGTCCTCGGCAAGTTCAGCATCAGACTACGGATTTATGTTTGCACACTTGAAACCGTAATACCTAGATGTCTGATTTCACTTCAAAAACTATCTCCTTGATTTCCGACAAACAAACAAAGAAACAAAAACCCCACAAAAAACAAAGCCATGAAATACAAAAGGGACAACATTAAAAATAAAAAAAGAATCTGCCCAACTCAATGTGCCATGTAATCAACTTTCCTTCCTGCCAGCTTTTGTCCTTACCAGGGGAATATACTAACATGGACAGTTTCGCTGATGAACAGTTTGGTGTTGTCTATGTTCTTTGAAACAGTAAAAAGGTCCTGAAAATGACAGATACTCGGGGAGACAAAAGTCAAGGTGGGAAATTCAAGCTGCAGTTCTTTTTTTCAAAGCACTGTAGAGATTGCATTTGGAACTTATTTTTGTGAATAAACACAGGGATAGATTGGGAAATTGATGTTGTGGAATCTTCAGTTACTCTGGCCCTAGACAAGCCTTTTATCTATAGAAAGGTCAGAAAGGCATCTTTCCATGCTGGGTTAAGTTGACTACAGTAAGGGAATCGGTCGTTTGGGAAAAGGGTACACTTTCCATCACGTACATGTGGAGAAGAACCCTGAGAAGCTGCTTTTGAATGCTGAGACCGTTCTGCAGAGCTCTCCAGGACAGCCCATTCTCCTCTCTTGTGGTGCTGACGCCTAGGATATTTTGATCTATCATCCTAGGGCACTCATCGATGATCCCAGGTATCCTAGCTGGAAGATTTAAAACAGTTGGGATAAAAAACAAAGAATAACACCCCCCATCCAAAAGAAAGCAAACAGGTCCATAAGGAAGGAGGAATATGGCCAAGTAATGCTGCAAGGGACATTGTTCTGTTTGACACCTGTGACATTTTCTCTTCCTTACTGTTGAATCCCAGCTCATTCTTGCCTTCTCGGCCAGGGTTTCTTAAACTGGATCATGACCTTATGTGAGGTCACACAATTGAATGTGTGTTGGGGAAGGGGAAGGTCACCAAAAAAAATGACATCAGCAAAGTATTTCCGGATGTGTCATATCCAAAGTGATTTCCAAATCAAATGCATGATGAAGCCAGGACTGCAGCAGTGTCCATCTGTGTTCCTTGGGTGAAGTCACTGCACACGGCATATGCACTTTGCATGACGCCTGTTATCATAGCACACAGGACTACTGTTTCAAGCTCGAAGCAACTCGGCTCAAGCCAGAGACTATTGCTTATGAATTCCAGCTATTTTAACGCTTGTAAAAGGTTTCTGCTCCTAAACGGACATAACAGGTTACTCAAGGAAAGGAGATTTAGCATTTTCTACCCTCATACTCCATTGTATAAGTATCAACTTGTCTATCTTTGTATGATATTGTGTTAGAATGTTTGATTTTATTTTAACATTGCTCTCTGATTTGCTTATTTGGGTTGCATAAGAAAATTATTAAATAAATTTTGGCTTTGAATTAGGACAGAATTTCTCACACTTCTGTCATACTGTATTTCATATTTATAATGAACATTGATGATTATAAAACCAATTTATAATGAACATTGATGATTATAAAAGCAAATTATCAATCAACTCTGAAAAATATTGGAGATCTCTACATCCTACAATATCGAATATTCAGCCAAGATTTATTCTTTATGTAGAAATAATCACACATGTCTCATTAGTGTTACGAAAATGCTGTCATCTCTGTAAGTGGTCAAGTTTTATGTGTATAAAGAATTGTCTTAAAATAAAATTTTTATGTTTTTTTTTTTGTCAGTAGATATTTAGCTTGGATAGCTATTTTAGCTACTCATATCCCCAGGGGTGTAGAAAAAACATTTTGAGCAAAATGAGATTGTGAGTAGACAAAGGCATGAGAAACCCTAGTGCCGACCCTGATAACTTGCCCATTGCTGTGCCAAGGTCTTGGTCCTTTCACTCGGGACCTTTAATTCCCATATTCCTCTCCTAGCCCACAGGTCTCTGGATGGTACTTTTGCATACTGAAGGCCTTACTTTTCTTTTGAATACATCCCAAATGCGCTTTCGTTTCTGAATATTGCCTCAAGCCCACCAAACTTCAAGTGTGGTAGTGTGGTGAAGACAGTCCCCACACCCTATGTTCTGACCCTTCATTTTCATTCATTTGTGTACACCTGCCATAGCTCACAGCATGAGCACACATGAGCCAGAAAGTTCTTTGAGGTTACAAGGGATATTTCCTGCCTTTTCATCATTTCCAGGGTTTTTTTTTCCCCTTACCATGGCTTCTACAAGACTTGTAACAAACTAGTATCACCCAGTTTTTTTTTTTTTTATTTTTCCTTCTTAATTTGGTCTCTAATTAGATTGCTAAGGTAATGTGTGAGTCTTAAGAATGCCTCTGCGTTGTAAATGTGAATCATAATGGATAGTTTGGAGTTTTGTATGAAAAATAATTATATAGGAAATAGGAAAATAGGAATGAGAAATAAAACCTATAGTGTTAAGCCCCTCCCTTTCATGCTGCCAAAAGGTCATCTCATTTGAGTTCAAAGGGAAAAAGTGAATGAAAAGGAAGAGATACACTAAGAAGAGGATACCAGACTACAATAGATGTTTATTCTCTCATGTGGGTGGTGCAGTGTTCATTGATGAGTTCAAAATAGTGAACGAGGCCAGAAAGGACACTGAGACATCAAACAAATTACAATAGGCAGATTGATGGGAATGAGGGGGGCAGAGAGGTTTGTTGAGCCTTTTAACTGTGGTCTCACACAATACATGTGCACGCCAATGACAATAAAGATATCTGATTTGTGGGGCCCAGTGAGGGATCAGGAAGATGATCAACTTCAAACTCTCCTGCAGACAGAATTTTCATCAAGAGGGATTTACTCTCAGCTGGCATAGAAACCGTAATTTTATTTCCTTATGCACATCTTCCATGGCTTTGAAAAGTGGAAGAAAAACGGAACAACATTGCGTGTGGCAGGTTCTGAGAGGAGTCAGTAGGGGATGCAGTTTCCAGGAAGAGGAGGAAACTGCAGGCTGAACAGGCTAGGGTGTTTAGGAATCTCATTCAGGTGGTAATTAATCACAGGCGTGTGAGCATCTTCTTTTGTTATGGTTAGCCCGGCTTAGGTGATCAATTCTGGTTGAGAGCTCTTGTAGAAGGTGGAATTTCCAGTCTGAGATGGAAGTGATTCAAATATTAATCAATCCATAGCAGTTCTCAGAAGGTGTTCTCCCTTCTACCACATCCTGGGGTATGATCAGGAATCTGCACATTCTGTGTACTTCGTGTTGTGGCAAGAAAAGCTATGGATTATTTCATGAGAATTTAGTTTACAGTGCCGACATACAAAAATTTGCTTCCTTGACTCTGCAAGAAACAACGATCGAACCAATAATATGTCAGCGGTGGATTGAGTGAGTAATGACCCCTGCAGGCTCATGTGTTAGGACACACTTTTCTGGCTAGTGGTGCCTTTGGGAAGGCTATGGGACCTTTGTGAGGTTTTAGCTCTTACCTTTCACCTTCTTGGAGACATGCTATCTTGTTGTTTGCCTCTGCTCATGACAAGAAACTTCTGGAATTCCTCCGGTTTCTGCCTCCTACCTCCCTGTAAGAGCCCTGCTATTACAGACAAAGGTGCTACTTGTCTGTCTTCCCTTGGACTCCGAGGATTTGAACGCAGGTCCTCACACATGTACTACAAACGTTTTATCTCCCCTGCCCTAAATAATAACAATAAAAATAAATCTTAAAAAGATGTGTTCTTTTCTGGCCTCTCTGTTCATTCAGAAACACCTTCTTCTTTGCTGTTCTCCTGCATATCCTACACACACATATATGTAAATGTATATGTATATATAGCCTTCCCATGTACATGAAGTACATTGAATGTGCAGATTCCTGATCATACCCCAGGACATGGTAGAAGGAAGAACATACATACTACATACATACTTCATATATACATATATACACCTTTTTTTTCTGAAGCTTTGGAATTTGTATTATTCTGATTCCTGTGACTGTAATGAACAAAGCTGAAATTAGGTACTTCATATTTTTTTTTAAAAAAATGAGTATTTGGACTCACAATGCTAAATGTGCAAAGCTGAGAACCTGCACCTGGCAATGGCCTCCTTTACCAGCAGGGTCCTGACAGCACACTCACATGCCCTCTGCTTCTTCCCTCTCTCTCGCCTGCCTTTTGCACCATTGCTGCTGCTGACTGCCTGATTCTCATTACCAGACCACCTTTCCTCCCCAAACTCTGTATCTCCCTGAGTGGGGAGGAGATGAATGAGGACAGGCAGAGGAGCTCTCAATCGCTTTCTAACAAAGAAACGATAAATTTCAAATCAAGAGAATAGAGCCAAGCCCTATAGCTGACATTCAATAACCTATTTGTTTGGCTTGAGAAACGGAAATTGTAGTTATCCTGGTGGGTTTCAGTTTCTGTAAAGAGTGGAAGACAGTATTTTGCTGCTTGCCATGGAGCAGGTGTGGTGAAACGGGCATAGATAAGTTCAGACCTCCTTCAGATATAGCTTGGGTGAATAGGATCTAGACAAACCGCAAACCCATGTGCTTGCAGGGAAGCCACACCCCCTTTCTCGGAGGCAGCGTAGAGGTTGCATTGTAATGTGGTTCTGGCGTCCCCTGGTGGCCATTTCTCCAATTTCCTGCAACTTCAAGGAACCAGTTCTTGGAGGAGCAAAATGACCCAGAGGAAATCTTGCCTGATGATTGCATGACATCTGAGAGATTCATGGGTGGGATTAAAGATGTAGATCAAAGAAAATAAAGGAAATGAAGATGAAGAAAGAGACAAGTCTTTTTTTTAAAGGAAGCAGAGTGGCAGGGATTGCAAGAGGCATTTATATACAAAAATAATGTTCACAATACAGCCAATGCTATAAATAAATCAATTTCGGAATGATTAATACAGAGTATCCATTAAAGTATTATTGTTTGTTATCTTAATTCACACTAAGAAAGGTTGACTGCTGCCATTTAGGAAGGACCTGGTGTTAATGGTTTTATATGGAAGGGAAAGAGAACCTTGAATTTTCTCTCAGTGTGTGTGTGTGTGTGTGTGTGTGTGTGTGTGTGTGTGTGTGTGTGTAGAGTGGATGGTAGGGGAGAACACACAATTTGGGCTAAGGGACATTAGGCATACTGGAAAAATCTGATGAGAATAAAGAAGTGAACAATCTTCTGCTAGCCTCTGCAGCATGCACACACACACACACACTCACAATGCATACTTACACACTCTCACACACACATACTCACACACTCTCACACACACTTACACACTCACACATGTACACTTACATATGCACACACATGGGAGCATGCACACATGCCACAATACACCTTTGCAAGCAAGAATACCATTTTACACAAATCTGAACCCCTTTATTTGAATTAGAAACCTCTAGAATCCTCAACTGGAAGCATGTTTGTCAAGTCCACACTAATGCCTGCTCTGAGTACTCCCTCTGCTCTCAGTTGCTGCCTAATGGATGGTTTCACATAAAGGGAAAAGTAACTTGCAATCTTTGTCAATAACCAGCTGGACGGGCTGACTGCTGATATTTTTTCAATGTGTGCATTTGGGTTGGACAATACCTGTGTGTCTGGTTTCAGAGTAAATACATGCAGTGAATTAGATGGGAGAAACCTCTTCTCAGTTAAGTGGACAGTTGCAGGGCACAGCACGGGTGAGTTAGATGCTGCAACAGAATAAGGCTCTGGTAATTAGTGGAACAAATTCAGTGGTTACATTCAAATTTTTTAAAGATCCAACTCTGAGTAGTAGGGAGAAAATCCTTTGCCGTTTTAGATTATGATGAGACTAAAAAAATTGTAACTTTAAAATAATCTGCGATAAAAGTTAAGCTATGGAAATGTTAAGTTTATTTACTATTTCATCTGTGCAAGCTGTTGTCATCATGCCCCTGTACTTGTTTATCAAAAAAATAACACTTTTTTTATGGAGAACATTCTAGATTTCTTGAATCAACAGCAGATATTCAAAGTAGATTGTGTGGGTTGGTATCTTGGGGAAACTCTAGATTGTTTTTTCAAATTCCTGATCCAGTTGGTTTCCAGTCATCTCCCCAGGCGGAAAAAGGCGGTTTGGAGAACTGGAGTAATCCAGAGTATTAGGGAAAAGATTTCAGGGATTCAGGGCTGTGTTTGCTGAGGCAATTCAAAAACACCAACTATGACTCACTGCCAGCAAGAAAGGATGGGTTGCTCACTGGAAGACCAGAATGTGCAACATCTTTGTTTCAAAGTTGCCATCTGTACAGGAGCAGGTGGAATTCTAGAAGTTTCAGGATTGGGCCACACAGACTGAAAAGCCAAGGGGTGTGTGCATGGACTAGATTGTTCACCTGGAGATCTCTTCGGCTCCTGTGGTGTTCCCTTTGCTTCTGACGTCCGTGCTAGCCATTCTTCCAACAAGCAGAGTAGGTTGGCTGCAGAACTCCGTAACTGGTCTGCAGAAGACAGGGCCAGGGTCAATTCTTCCTCATCCAGAGAAGGTGCGTGAAGCTATCCTGCATCTCAGTGTTGGATGCCTGTGTGGTTTGGTTTCTTATGAATAGTGCTAATTTAACAAGAGCAAGCCTTTTCAGATAATACGTTAGTTACTTCTGCTTGGATTTTTATCATTCCCAAGCTTATGAAGAATTAACATAAATTTCAAAGATCAGAACAGAACAATGTTTGGATGAGAATGTATATAAGTACGACAAGCAAGACGGTGTGGATTTCCTGAAAGCTGGCCACCTGCACCCGAAATAACTACATGAGAACAGCATTCATTTAAACTCTGCCTGGCCCATTATCTCTAGCCTTTTCTTGGCTAGCCCTCACATCATAAACTAACCCATTATGAAAGTCTGTATGTCACCACGAGGTGGGTGACTTAGCGGACAGTTCTACGGTACTTCCATCTGCAGTGGGCACCTCATTGTGACTGGCCCACTTCCTTCTCTCTTCCCAGAACTTCCGTTCTGTCTACTCTGCCCACCTAAGGGCTGACCTATCTTACAAGCCAGACAGAGTCTTTATTCAATCAATGAGAGTAATACAAAATACAGGAGACCACTCCCACATCATAGTTCAAAAGAGAATGCCTTTGGAGATTTGGAAATGAAGACTGACCAGGGAGTGGGAAATTGAACAAGTGGGACACTAGACTCTTAAATCAGGAACTATTTGGGGAATAGCCTGAAACATTAGTAGATTAAAATTAAGGGGATGGACTCAAATATATTTTCTGATAGCCCCTAACTGGCCTAATCTAATTGGTTGGGAAGAGACAATACTATGATTTATTTATGTGTATATTTGCATATGTATACATATATATCTATGACCACTACATGTAAAGATATGAACAAAATCTTAATTTTACCAGTGGTAGAAACTTTGACTTCATTAGGCATTTGGTTATGTGGTGTCTGTGTAATTTCGGGCCACTTTTTCAAAATTACAAGGATTGGGATGACAATGACTTTGAAGGCAGTGAACAGGTGGGAACCTTGTATCTTCCTTGTATAAAGCACAGTGTCCTCCTGCTACATACTAGATTCTTGGCTCTTCAGGAGAAGACAGGCAGGGATGCCAAATGGGAATGGAAGATGCAGCCCAGAACCTCTGCTTGTTGGACAGTGGCTTACATTGGCCTGCCTAGATGCCCTCACATTCTCCCACTGCCCAGTCCTCATTGTGGTCTAGCACGGCTAGATCCAGCTTTAGCCTCGAATGGATAAACCATTTGAACACAGCTGTGCTATTGGTCTGTAAGATGTGAGTCAGACTTGATGGACAGCTCTTAATTTCTTTGAAAGGACTTCCCTATCTATCTATAAAGTGGAGGGAATAGGGATGACGTCATGGGATGGTGAACAGGGTTAGGCATAATGCCTGGCACCTGGGACAGACTCCTGTGTCAACCTTCATCTGTCTCTCCTCCCCTCTTCCTCTGGCTTTTCTCCCTCCATCCCACCCCAAGCCTTGTTTCAGAAGGTTAGCATATTGAGACTTTATGTTGCTGCTGCTGCTGCTGTAAATTGGTGCCTTGGGTCAGAACAGTCATGTTGTTCCAAGGATTAGGCGCTTCCTTTTTTCCCACTGGGGATCACAGATGGCGACTCATGCAGGAAAGAAAAAGACATAACCACAGAAGATGTGTGAACTGTGAGCTATCACAACTCCTGTGGGCCTTTATAATTTACTTGCTTTTTGGCTATCTTTTGTGAGTGGAAGTCTTAAAGCTTTTTTTTTTAACTAGTTCTCAATGAAGGATTTTTAGCTTTTCGCTTCTAGATATTTGTTTGTCTTTTTTTTTTTTAAGACATCGCCAGTGGTTTACAAGGCAATCTCAAAAAATGCCAGCTCTAAGTTACAGAAGGGCTAGTACATATGAAAAACCCTTACCCCTTGTCAAACAGAAAGGCAGCTGATATCTTATGGTCTCTACTGGAGCTTGTGAATCTGGCAGTTGGTTTATAGCACCTTTCTGCTTTGTTTTAATTTGTTAAAAGTATTTTCTCTATTTGCTTAGCTGGGTGTAGTCATCATTATGTTTTTTGCCATGGACATTGGCACTCTCTATACTATCTGCCTGAAATGAGGTTGCTCTTACTACCTGTTTGATGGGGAATGGTTTTAGCCTATCAGGCTAATAGCCACGCCCTGCCAGTAGCCATTAGCTAATTATTCTGCCCCTCATCTCTTAATTATATGGAAGCATGGATCCAGGGTCTGGTATTGTAAATCTGCTTGTGTTCCTTACTCCTATTAAAGTGTATGTCTTAAAGATAGCTGGCTTGGGCAATAATTAATTGAATCTCACACTTGGCGCCCCACGTTGGGTTCCAAACTGTAGTAAATAGGGGAGGAGGTGTAGGGTTGTATTCCCGGCACCCAGCTCCCAGCCCCCAGCCGCTGGCCCGCTCAGCCGCTGGTTGCTTGCTTATGCCCGAAATAACCACATGACAATTATATTCATTTAAACTCTGCCTGGTCCATCATCACCAGCCTCTTCTTGGCTAGCCCTCACATCATAAACTAACCCATTATAAAAGTCTGTATGTCACCAACAGCTGGTGACTTACCGGAAAAGTCTAACCTGCATCCATCTGCAGCGGGAGCCTCATGGGGACTGACCCACTTCCTTTCTTCTCAGAACTTCTGTTATGTCTACTCCACCCACCTAAGGGCTGACCTATCTTACAATCCAGGCAGAGTCTTTATTTAACCAATGAGAGTAATACAAAATACAGGGGAACACTCCCACATCACTTGTTACCTTTAGTCTTGATTTCTCATAGTCAAACCTTTGGCTCAACGGTCCATCTGGCTGTCACCATCTCTAGCCTCCCTAATTTCCCAGGGCTTTCATTCTTGATGCATATTAGCATTTTCTGTTGACTGGTGGCCATCCTTAGAGTCTTCCTTGAGTAGCAGATATTCAGACTCGAGATAAATAGTGGGATACAAAAGGCAGGATGATGGCCCCAAGTACTAAAATTCATGCTTAGCATACACTCTCCATGCCATCCCAGCTCTCACATGGAAGAATTGGCTAGGCTTGCTGAACAATGGGGTATAGAGTTCTATCTGTGTTTTTCTTTTCTTATAAAAGGCCATGGAGGAAAGTGGGTGCTATACATAGTATATACATGCATAGGTATGGATTTCTATTCTCTCTCTCACCCCTTTCATATGCTCCCCTCATGAATCCTAAATTAAGCAGCTCCTGCTTGCTATTGCATAACCATTCACTTATGACCATGATGCAAAGACTGAGAGAGTTGCAAATGCACTGGGCTCAAGTTCTCACTCCCCAGTCTAAGTACCAAGCATGGCGCCATGGACACATAGGAGCCAAGAGCAAGGTCATTAATGCAGAGGTGATTACATGCATAACTTGTCCTTTACAAGTTTTCAGGCTCTACCCTTTCCCCGGCTGTGTTTGAAGGAACCTGTTGTCTATACACTGGGAGCTAATACTGTAAGATTTAATGATAAAAGCTGCCTTCTGGAAGGGAAAAAGAGCTGAAAGGAACACATTTTATCTGTAAAGGTATTTTATCTTCTAAGTACACATAAGGTTGGTTCTGTTTAAGGTGTTGGAGAAGTGAGTGTCATAAAGTGTGAGTGGCTACGAGTTTTGGAGCTTTAAGGCAATGTATTTTAGTTACAAGATTTGTATTCTGTGCATTTCAAAGTGATGCCTGTTCAATAAGATCAAATCTAAATACTTGGTGTGGTTTGCAAGACCTTACATGACCTTATCTGTCATCAAGCATTGCTACCAGAAATGTTTAATTAAAATTCCTCAAGTACCAGAGGATGCCACTCTTGGGTGGGTATTTGTGTAAGCTGTTTCTTCTGCCCCCAGTGCTCTTCTTCTTATCTTCCTGGGAGTGAATGACACTTCCAACCAGGATGCAACTAGGGTGCCCCTGCTCTTCAAATCGCTCCCCTTGTCCGCGTGTGTAAAGCTGACTTTCCATCGCCCTGTTTCCTGCAAGCTTTCCAGTGCTCTTCAAGCTGAGGCTCGAGCCTTTCACTGTTGTCTCCGAGCTCTGAATCGTCCCTGCTGCTTCCGGCAGTGACGGTGGTCAATGGCCCCCATCTCTCATCACCCACAGGGATGTATTGACTTGCTTTAGGCTTCCAGTATACACACAGTGCATCAGAAACACTGGCTGAAAACCGGGAATATATAGCCCTGAAGGCCCGGTTGAAGATTTTAATGCACACTTTTGCTGATACTTGAGAACGCCATGGTGAACAAATGGTTGGGCCAGTCTTCACTTGTTAAATAGGAAAGCAGCAAAACAAAATTTAGTATCTTCAAACTAATTCAGTTGTTATAATCATCAGAAATATATATATATATATATATATATGTGTGTGTGTGTGTGTGTGTGTGTGTGTGTATGGGTGTATGTACACACATAAGTTTATAACTAAGCAAGAAGTAAAACGTAAGTTCCCTTTAACTACCCACAGTGTACCAATTGGGAAAGGTCTTAGAAACTACTCCAACTTCAGTCGTACAGTAATCAGACTAAGGATGAAATAGATTTCTATACTCCTTGGCAAGGGACAAAACCAGGACACTTTCTATGGACATTTAAATTGAATTGATGACTTAAAACAGAAAAGCAGGAGACGAGCATGAGAGAGTGGGTGGTCTGTTTAAGTAAGTCCATTTTATTCAAAGGTGACACCCCTACTGATAAACCCGCCAAGCGCATGTGGGTGAGCGTAGGCACATGTGAGCACACTCCTGGGTATATTTTGAGCTACATTCTTAGAAAATTGATGTTTGACAAAATAAGGTCTCCAGAAAGCAGAAACTAGGCTGTGGTAGAAGCCTTGCCTCAGGAGAAAGAATAAAGAGCAATTCCAGATGCCATCTGGGGATCCTGGGGTAATGTTCTTTTTGCATAATTGACAGTAAGGTCAACATTCTTTTGAATATTCTGACAAAACTGGCTCTTTTAATAAGATATTCAGAGATGGTTCTGATAACAACAAAATAAAACAAGTTGGATGTAGCCAGAGAGCAGAATGAAAACTGAATCTGGGGGGAATGACTTGCCACTCACATTGCATTAAGCAGAGGGTAACGTAGCAAAATTCATGATGAAAGGTACATCAGCACTAACTCCTGTGTACTTTCTGGAAAGAACTGGAACAGAGAGGAAAATGAACCTAAACCCTCCCATATGAGGGCTTCTAAATCCAAGTACACCAGAGCCGAAAGGACACTGGGTCCTCAGTGGCCAAAGAGATACATGAATGGCGCTTGGGTCTTGAAACCCTCTTTTCCAAAAATGACAATTCTGTTAATCCAGATAATCTGAATTTCTTGTAGAATGGCTTTTAACCCTCAGGCTTGTACACTGCAGTACGCTGAAACATGAATTCCCAATCGTGAAAGTTTGGCCTGATTTTGTTATTATGTCACCGGCTGCTGTCACTGTGTTCTGGATTTGAAACAAACAAAAACAAACAAAAAAGTAAAAGGCTTTCCCTAGTCTTTGCAGTTTCTTTGGATTCAGATATTGGCATCTTAAATAAAGGTAGTAAACTCTATTTGTATATTGGTCTACAAGTCTTAAAACACTTTAATTAATTATTCCCATCTTCTTTGATAACAAACTTAAAACTGATGATAATAATTAAGAATCTGACACACTTCCAGATTAGAAAATTCTAAGCAGTTGTCATCTTGCCCAATGCAGTGGCTTCTGACATGTTTTGGGACAGTGGATGGTGGCTGAACTAAGATCCTTTAATGTCCAGTAGTGTCCAGTGCCTTCTTGAATGTGGGACAACTGATAGGCTTCTGACCTCTGTAAACTCAGTAAAGCCATTGAGACACTGTGGTTGCTCTCTTGGAACTGGAGACAGAGCTGTATGATCAAGGAGGGTGTGTGTGATGCTCAGCTGGTGTGGAAAGGAGGCAGAGAGCAGGATAAACGTCAAGGCAGAGGACAGCAGCGGGCAACTAGGACAGTGATGGAGCAAGGTCCCCAGTGGGGGGTTTGCTTTTATTTGCATGTGTGTGCTCATTGTACATAGTGATGTTTCATTATATTATATCATGTACTTTGACCATATTAATCCATATTCTGCTTTTGTTCCCCTGTGTATTCTCCCTTCTAGTAGTTTCAGTCGTTCCACTTTATGTGTGTGTGTGTGTGTGGTCACATGTGCACTCCTATTTGCTCCTATTTGTTGAGCTAACAATCAGGAAGGACACAAAATGGAAAGCTGAAGTAGGTGAAGATGGGCCAATTGAAATATTACTCACTAATAAGTATCAATTTGTGAAAGAAATGCTTTGATATAATATAAAGCTGAATCCAAGATGGAGACAAAAAGCAGGTAGTTTACGGATCTCATTATCATATCTGAAAGATTCATCCTTAGAAATTGCCAGATTAAAAGATACCAATTCAGTGTTCCCAGAGCCATTATCTGCACTAAAATAATCTGAGGAAAGCCCTGCCCAGGGTAAACCGACTCATATTGGCAAATCATTGAAGGATATACGCAAAGTTCTAGAAGCTGCCAGAGGCAGGAAAAGATAGTTTACAAGACTGTAAACAATAAGGAGATCAGTTGACTATCATTTGGAATGTGGTGAGCTGAGGTTGAATATTTAAAATGCTGAGTGGGGAAAACGCCTTTCAGCATCAGATTTATCTGGCAATAGCATCATCCATGAAACATAAAGCAGCGATAATTTAAGAGCACAAAGTGCTAAAGGTAGCCCACCTTCAGCAAAGTTGTACTATAATAAAAAATTTTCAGATATGCATGTCCATGTTCATATCTATCCATCCATCAATATGCACATATATCATGCATAGCTCACATCCAAACCATATAAATCTTTCAACAGGACATCAACACAAAGAAACAACGAATATACCTGAGCTTTGAGCTGCTACCTCACCAATGAAAGTGTGAGTGACTGCAAGGTCATTTGACTTTGAATAACACCAGTATTCATGGAGAAAATTTAAATGAGGCATTCCATACTCACAACAAAGATTTAAGTTATGAAGATAATTATGTAAAAAATTGTATGACCTGAGGTTTTTTTTTTTTTTTTTTTGACAGGGTTTCTCTGTAGCTTTGGAGTCTGTCCTGGAGCTAGCTCTTGTAGACCAGGCTGGCCTTGAACTAACAGAGAGCTGCCTGCCTCTGCTTCCCAAGTACTGGGATTAAAGGCATGCACCACCACTGCCTGGCTCTGACTTGGTTTTTTGAAGTTTGACTGGGTGGAGAATTTCAGGTCTTACTACCTCAATATCTGGCCTACATCTATGCATGTTTCTGCTTTCTTTATTGACATTAGTTGGAAGCTTACACCACACTAGACCTGGCCCATACAAAGAACTTCCCCCACCCACCCATCAGGGGCCACATCCACAGATAGAATTCGTGGAACCCCAGCCAGCCACCACTTCCTGTTTTCTGGAGCCAGTTTTGAATGTAGCTGGGAATCACCAAGGCTCTCACCCAGGAAAGGCCATTATGTGGGTAGAAAATCATTTTCACTCTCTTAGTGTGAGATTGAAGTCATCAGTATTGAGAACTGAACCAAATTGTGGGTGGAAGGGGATAGTTTCATCCCACAACTCTGGTTTGGTGGCAGACCAAACATTATGAAATATAATAAAACATGCCAGGTGGTGGTGGCGGCACATGCCTTTAATCCTAGCACTGGGAAGGCAGAGGCAAGAGGATATCTGTGAGTTTGTGGCCAGTCTGAACTACAAGAGCTATTTTCAGAACAGGCTTCAAAGCTACAGAGAAACCCTGTCTCGAAAATATAATATAATATATATTAAAAATATATACATAATATATAATATAATATATATTAAAACATGTAATAATGGAATGTTCCTGCAGTCCTGCTGGAAGTATGACACAGTCTGGCACATGGGGAGGATTTGGCATTTCTAGCTAAGCCATACATACACCATCCCCCAGCATTTTTCTTAACACAGTTTCTCAAGAGAAGTAAAAGTATGTATGCAAAATGACTTATTCAGGAAGATGAGGAAAACGTTTATGGCTGCTGCAAACTGGAATCTACCCAATATTCATCAACAGTATAGTAGACAGACAAATTTTTGGCATATTCATGAACTAAGTAGTAGTAACACATAGAAAAATATGCGCAAATACACGAATGGTTCTCGAAATTTGTGTACATTCCAAGAAAGCAGACATATCCACAGATGTAGTGGAAAATCCCATTTATCTTAAGACTGAACCCTCAAAATGGCTTCCTCTCTTTGGAGGCAGGCAGCTAGAATTGTCTAGCAAAGAGTCCAAGGGAATTTTAAACATGCTAGAAAAGTGTGAATTCTGTTGCCTTTGAGGCCTACATGACTGTATGAGATTTCAAAACTCATCTGTTTGAGCACAATGTATAGTCTGGTACATAGCAATTATACTTTCAACTCTACATGTATTGAGGTAATTGATACATTGAGTTTGTTAACAGGTACCTCACACATTGGACATATGCTTGCTTCAAAATCATCTCATCACAGAAGATATCAGTGCTGTGAGGTAGGAATTTATAGCTCCGTCTTACATATGAAGAAACTGGGCTCAGGAATGCAAAAGAAATAATAATAATAATAATAATAATAATAATAATAATAATAATATAAAGAAGAAGAAAAAGAACAAGAAAAGAAAAACTATGCTCCACTTAACATACTTTAAGTTTTACAGGCATTTAGCAGACTCTTTCCCCATGCCCATTTATCCTTTTTCTTGCCCAATCACATGTGGCCCCTGTTCTGACTAGTTTTGTATAAACTTGACATAACTCAGAATCCTTTGGGAGGATGGAACTCCCCTCCCTTGATAAAAATGCCTTCACCAAATTGGCCTGTTGCTGAGTCTGAGGAGCTTTTCTTTCAATTGATGATTGATGTTGGCAGTGCCGCTCTAGGCTGGTGATACTGGGATCTATAAGAAGACTGGGTGAACCTGCCATGAGGAAGAGGCCAGTAAGCAGCACTCCTCCATGACCTCTGGACCAGTTCCTGCCTCCTGGTTTCTGCCCTGCCTTAGCTCCTGCCCTGACTTTCCTCAGCCAATGAGTCTGGCCTGAGAAGTGCAAGATGAGATGACGTTCCCGCCTCAAGTTCCTTTGGTGACGGCGTTTAATCACAGTGATAGTAGCCCTAACTAACATGCCCCCATGTGTTTCTTTAGGCAACTTCGCTTCTCCTTTCATAGTCTATACTTATAGATGACGTGACGTCATCATCTAAAAGTTGGGAGCCACAGCAAGAGAAAACAGATGGCATTTGTCTTCCTGGGGCTGGATTAACTTTTACTTAAAGTGATTGTCTTCAGTTGTGTCCATAGTGCTGCAAACCACATGGCTTCGTTTTCTGCTGTGGGTGAATATAGTTCTCCTCATCTCTATTTACCACGTTTTCTGTGCCCATCCCATTGTGGGATATCTAGGTGGGCTCCATGATTTAGCTCCAGTGACCCTGTGCTGGAGAACTGTTGATTTGCAAACATTTCTGTGACATGCTGATTTGGAGCTCTTTGTGGCTAGCCTTCTGATGTCAGTTTTATTGAGAGGCCTCAGTACTGACTTCCATGATGTGTGGCTGGATTAGGGCACATACCCACCTTTTTCTGTTCACACCTTTGCCAGTACTTGTTATTTTATTCTTTAAAAAAAACCAGGTAATACTCTTAACCTGTTAAGCATCATATTTTACCATATTACATTTTTAGTATGTTCAGAACACTTTATTCACTTAGAGGTGAGTACAATCATCTAAAAAATCTCACTTATTTTATAATAGAGTACTGAGCTTCATGTAACTTACTCAATAGTGTAAGTGGCAAATGAAATTGGTTGAAAACAGGAAGCATAGATGGCCACTGTGTGGATATGATGGGATACAAAAACTCCGAACATGATATCCACAAAACATTGGACAGGCAGCAGTCTGGAGTCTTGGCTGCTTACTTCCAGAATCATTCATTTCTCTGCACTCGCTGCTGCTGCTGCTTATATCATTAGAGGATATTGTCCTGGGGACCACTAGTTTGAGATATAATCAAATACTGAAATTCTAAGATTTGTACAGAATATCATTTCTGCATGACTGGGAAACTGAAAATAAGGTCAAACCTCTATATGCTGGAAACCAGATACTACTTGCTTTTACCAGGTGTACCTTGGGTTAAAGTTTCAAATTACTGCTTACCTTTTCTTATTCTTTCTTTTGAAGTTTAAGAATTTCCCCTTGAGCTTTTCTTTCAATAACTGCTGTTTTGAGAAAAATCTCAATATGGTTTCGATTTTTGCTCCTTTGGTAGCTTCTGAGATTGCACCTTTTTTTTTTCCCCTAGTACACTGGCTCAACTTTTGAAATTATGGACTGGCATAGTTCTACAGATAATCATCAGTCCTGCCCTATGGACTCGCCATCTCCATGGGCCTCCCCACTGCGGCAGCTACACCACGTGGTAGTTTTTGGGCATATTTGGAGATTGTGTGGATTTGACAATTATTGAGTAAGGTCCTGAGTTCTGTACACAAAGGCTTGAACTGCATGGCTGCTGTCAATAAAACAGACTCTTTCTATGATTTATGACTTCAGATGAGAAACACTTTCTGGAAGTCTTTCTTCTTGCTATCCAGGAACCACAGGGAAGGAAGAGCTAATGGAGCCTTCAGAGTTTGAGAAAATGATGTATGCAAAAGTCCCTCAACTGTTAGCAACACTGGCAGTACTCATCATTAAGGCCACATGACGGAGCGCTTCTTTTCTGCCATGACATGCTGATAAGGTAAGTATAGGATACAATCATTGCAATGAGAATAGATGGCTTTTAGCTGCTGACTTGCCTTTCAGTGACCTGATTACAATGCATCAGGGAGACAGGCACAGCTGCCCTTGTCATCAGCTGTTAGTTATTGCTAGTCATCATTACTTATTGTGGAGATAATATAAAGGACAAGGTGCAGTGTCTAACAGCATCCCCTTCATGCCGTATTTGTTTGGAAGATTTATCTCTTTGTACCTTTCAATCAATATTCACATCTATTTTCTCTTGGTCTCATAGCTGTCCCCTGATGGCTTGGCTCATCCCTGGGAGGGGGAGGATGTAGTAATGTTAGCAGGCATGCTCTTTCAATCAAATCTGTAAATGTTGATATGAAACAAAATTGTTTGATTAGGTAACTCCTCCTATTTGTAGAATTGTCATGTTACATAGTTAATGAACAAAAGTAATCGTGGCATGCAATTTTCAGTAAAAGACTTGCTGCTCTTCCCACTAGTCTCTCTCCAATCTTCAAATATCTTGAGGTTGATAATTCAAGGGCATGTATAGCACCTACACTCATCCTGGGAACCTCCCATAGCTCCCAGCTTTATGGGACAACTTCACAGATCAGAAAATTCTAGAAATGAAAAATGGGAAGATGTTTAGTGTTTCAATAAATCATAGATTAGCACTGTTTTATAAAAGAGAGAAGGTAAAACAATACCTGTTGCGATACAAAAGCATTCATAGACAGCATGTAGATGAGAGGGACTGGGTGTGTGACGTTAAAGTTTCATTCGCAAACCCGAGCTATAGTTACTACCGTAGCACATACTTCAATGATTCTGAACTAGAAGACTGGAAACAGTCAGGAATATAGTTTATAACTCAGGGAAAGATATTTTTATTGTCAGAACATGATAGTGAAATTTGTAAATTGTTAAATATTAGCATTGCTTGTTTATATAAAGGTCAGAAGAGTCAAAGAGTCTTTTAACATTAGGACGCAACTCTCCTGAGGAATCAGACTCATTTCTGACCGAGCCACATGGACATCCAGAAATGACTATGAACAATAATTAAATACCAAAAGATTTTATAATTAGACATTAAACTATATAGTGCTATAAATATACTAATATTGGCCTATTGTCTTATAAAACAACATTGTTTTATGTAGTCGTCTTCATATTTAGTGTAGCCACATTAAGAAGGTGAGCATAAAATAATCAATTGTCCAGTGTCTAAGTTAGGATTATTATTGCTGTAATGAAACTCCAGGACAAAAGGTAACTTGGGGGGAAAAGGTTGTTTGTCACCAAAGGAAGTCAGGATAGGAACTCAAATGGGAGAACCTGGAGGCAGAAACTGATGCAGAGGCCATGGAAGAGTTCTGGTCACTGGCTGGATCCTCCCAACTTCCTTAGTTGGCTTTCTTAAAGAACCCAGAACCAACAATCTGGAGGAGGGCCTTCACCCATCTATCACTAATAAGAAAAATTCCTTACAGTTGGATCGTGTGGAGGTTGTTTCTCGGTGGAGCCTGCCTCCTCTCAAATGAATATAGCTTATATCAAACTGATATAAAACTAGTCAGCATAAGTTGCCAAGTTGACACTCAAACACACCATGGTTAAGCCACAACCTTTGTTTCTTGGTCATCCCCAAGGTCACACAAAATCTATTTCTAAAAAAGTTTAAAGTCTTTCAACTGTGGGCTCCAGTAAAATTGAAATAAATTAAATATTTTTTTTAACTTCAAAAGAGAAGAATCAGTGTACAGTTACAATCAAATAAAAGAAAAACCCAAATCCAGCAGTGTAAATAATTCAATGTCCAATATCTCAAATCTACTCACAATCTTCTGTGATCCTCCGAAGGGTTTGGGCCACTTCTCTGGCTCCACCCTCTGCAAGGCACACAGTCTGTCTTCTAAGCTCAGGCCAGCCCTTCTCCATACCTACTACTGCTCTTGGAGGCCAACCCATGGCACTGGCTCCTCCAAGATGCTGGGGTCTCTTGCAGCAACTGGACTGCACTTTCACCAATAGCCTCTCCTGGACTCTCTTCAGGGTCTCCAACCCTGCCTCGCAGTACCGAGCCTCAGCTGCTCTCCATGATCCCTTCACACTCTCAAAACCAGCACCACCTGGGTGACTCTTCCACTACCGAGTTCTACAGCCAGCAGAAAGTACAACCTTGGCAGCTTCTGGAACACAGTTTCTGTGTGCTGATTCACGAAACACATTCTAGAAGACTTCACCTCAATGTTGGGATTGCTGTTTCAGTCTCTGTGAGCCCCTATGAGAGTGCCCAGTTGGTTCTGTGGACTGTATTCTCAAGAACCACAGATTCATATCTCATAATAGTAAATGGCCCTGATAGAGTCCAAAAGACCCTTTCAAACTTCCTATGTAACTTTGCAAGCCAGGCCTCCATCATCTGCATGGCTCTCAACACTCTCACCTTCCAAACTCCTATAGAGCATTAAGTACTCAATGGGTTTTCTAGGTCAAAGGGCCAAACTCCTCCCATCCCACAATCCTCCCCAAAACCCATAATCAGGTCTGTCATGGCAATACCCCATGATCCTGGTGCCAATTTCTACTTTAGGATTATCACTGATGTGATGAAGAACCACGACCAAAGCAACTCAAAGGGGACAGGGTCCATTCGGTCTGCACTTACTGTTCATTATTGAAGGGCATCAGGACAGGACCTCAAGCAGGGCAGGTACCTGGAGACAGGAGCTGATGCAGAGACCATAGTGAAGTGCTGGTTACTGGCTTGCTCTTCCTAGCCTGCTCAGACTGCTTTCTTACAGAACTCAAGATCCAGCTTCTCACACAATAGGCTGGGCATTCCCCCATCAATCACTAATTAAGAAAATGCTCTACAGGCTTACATACAGCCCAATATTGTGTAGGGATTTTTCTCCATTGAGGTTCCCTCCTCTAAGATGTCTGTAGCTTGTGACACGTTAACATAAAACTTCTAGCATGTCAGACTAGTCAGACTTTCCTCTTCAGACAGTGCAGTTTGAAAGGATAGATTATAGCATGTAATGTTTTGTGTGTGTATATGTGTGTGTGTGTGTGTGTGTGTGTGTATCCATACTTGGGTATGGCAGAATTTTACTTAAAACAGGAAATACTAGATTGAATCATATCAAGATGTCCAACTCGATGTTACAGTCATATATGTATGTAAAAATACGTAAAAGTATGTAAATAATAATTTGTATTTCCTTAAATATTTTCTTTTTATGAGATCCATTTTCTGTCCATGATTCTCCCATCTCTCTGAAATAAAGATATTTATTGAACAAACATATAAAAATGCACACCACTGGTTATCCAAAAACAAACTGTGAGCTCTGAAAACATAATCATACAATCGATATTATACAGAGTGAGCAGGTCGTACTTATGCATGTAGATATATATGAATATATCTATATATAGCTAAATATGCATATATGAATACAAATGCATACACCTGCATACAAATGTGTACATATACAATACACTTAAATGTGTCTGTTACAACAATTAAAGAAATAATAGGCTATGACTTTGAAAGAGAGCAAAGTGTTATATATAGAAGGGTTTGGAGAGAAGAAAGGAAAGGGAAAAATGATATAATTATATTATAATCTCAAAAAATATTTACAAAAAGGGACAGGCATTGTTGTAAAGTCCTTTCTGTGACATTTTTCCACTCTAAAATGGGATTCCTCTTGGCAACAGTCTATCTATGTTAGTGTTTTCCCAGTCACAACGATAGAAAATTGTTTTTCTCCTTATAAAAGTACACAGAGAATTTGCATCAGCTCAGGTAAGTGAAATTCCTGTGAATCATTTCATTCTCCCCGTGTCTGCCTTGTGCCCATCACTCTCCACCTTTTCAACAGAGCACTGACTTTGAAAATGAGAGTTCTCTGATAGAGATCGCTAATGGTGTGTGCTATGGCTCACTTGACTGTAATCCCCCTACCCTGGAAGTTCATGAGTTGGGAGCCTGTTCCCCGGATTCATCTGTTAATGATACCCTGAGGAGTAATTGAAGAGAAGATGACATCATGAAATTGGAGTCCCCAGGATGGCTTAGTGGATTTTGAAGGAGAGAAAGTGGAGCCTGAGCTGGAACACTGCCTCTTTCTTACCATGTGATGGTCCCTGCTTTGTTAGCAAGAAGTCCAGGGTCTTTACCAGACAATGGCTCCATGCTCATGGGCTTCCCTGTCTTCCTAACTGCATACTTTTCTACTCTTTTTTTTATGAACAAATCAGAGGCAATTATTCGTTATGGGAACAAGAAGCAGATTTAGTCAGACAGCTTGCTTGCGAGATTAGGCTAGTGTGGAAGGCATTTTGAGGGATTACTTAAGAATTCTATACTATTTATACATTGTTTTGCAATGCAATTTTCCCTCCTCTCCCATCAAGAGGCAGAGTTTTGCTCTCCCAAGAGATCTGCTATGACTCTGTTTACTAAGAAAGCATCAGAAGGGATGTTGTCTGGCTTCCAGGCCTACATTTTATGAAGCTTTCTAGCCTCTATTGACACTTGTCCCGCTGGAGCCTGTGCTGTTCTAGAAGTCACACGGCAATGTTAGAGACACTGAGCAGAAGGAGGATTGCAGCTGATCAGTCTATCACCATTGAATTACCCTCTCATTACAACATAGTTTAATCTGGCCCCCTAGTCAGTGTTAAAGACAAGAGTTATTATTTTGCTGAGGTTCCTCCTGTGTGACTAGTACTCCATCCCAAAACTTGTAATACGCACCAATGCACAGGACCGGAAAACTAAGTGTCTTAGATTTTTCCATTTCAAGATCAAAGTTACGCTGGCGTGTGCAACATGTTAGTAGGTATTTGTAGCTTCCACAGTCTAATGTTCAAAGGAATGCCACTCACCCTCTCTCCAAATCTGCTAGTGATCTGTGTATTGATTACTGAGTGAGCACAAATGTGAGCGCATGAGCAGAATTTGCTGTTCGAACCTTTCCTACATGAGGCTGAATTGTTGAATGAAAAAGGATTTTTTTAAAGTTCATTATAATATATATTGATAGTTATAGATGTGAGATTGCAGCCCCTTCAGTGTTGCTAGCTCTGAAAAGATAAACTGTTCTGATGACTATTGATATTCATGGGTAGGCTCTCGTCCTGTCTGTCTCACACTAAAGCGTTTATCATTTCCCCTGTTTTTGCCTAGACATTTCCCGTCTAACTTTGCAAGGTGGTGACTTTGTCAGCAAATCCTCCGACCTCCATGCTAGTTTCCCAGTCAGGACCTGAGCTCGTTCTCCCGTCCTCAGAGTCTTTCTACTCTTCACATGAAGGCGTGCTGGCTGAGATTCGCTGGTCTTTCTTCGATCTGCAAACTCCTATAGTGAGACTATTTAACAGAGGAGAAGGATAAAGGGAAGGAGGATCCAAGAAGCTTCCTGCGGAATGGTTTCCTAACTTCCCTGATTGCTTTTTCCCTTGAATTCAGCTGTCTGGAAGCAGAGTTCAGAACACCGCCATCCACGGCTGTGACTGAGACAAGAGGCATCACAGGACCCTTGCTGACCTTGCTGGATGCCATTGCCAAAGGACCGATAACCCACGTCCCGCCTTGCCCAAGGAGGAGGTGATGATCCGAGAGTGTATTTTGAATACATTTTTTAAGAATGCTGATTTATTTTTAAAGCAGGACTTTGTTCCTTTGTTTTTAGTAAGTATTTCTCAGAAAGACAATTTTGCATTACCAGGCCTGTCTGGTTTAAATTTCATGTAACAATATAAGAGCAAATCTTAGAGGACATGTCAAGGTGATAAAATATTTTAGAAGAAAAGATAATATAGTTCTTCACAAAGAAAAGAATTCAAGATCAATTCTGAGCATTTATCATGTTGTATCATATTTTTTTCTTGCAATTCAAAGTAAGTGGACCCATCCTAGTGGATAATATAATATAAGATACAGTAGTATCTTATATCTTATATGTATCTTATATGTATCTGCTTATATATTATATGTATCTGCTTGAGAGAGCAGAAACATGTGCTGGATAGCTCTGTTCTCTGCTACAGTAAGAAAATAGTCACCCTGGGTGACTTAGAAAGATTAGAAATTAATTTATTCCAGTTTTGAACTCTTCGAGAGATTAAAGCCTGCCCAAATCCTAGCCAGGATGAGAGAGAAGTTTGTGGAAGTCCCTTTTATATCTGAGGAACTATCGGTATGCTGAAGACTGCAGGGAGGGACAGCCATTTTTTCATCAGGGATGTGGCCTCGAAAAGGCTACCCATGTTCAAATACATAGTCCTACACCCATGCATACACCAGCAGCACTAGTTGCACTCAATTTTTTGGGTTGTTTCCGATCATGTGAAGCTGAGAGGAAAAAGTGGGGGTTGGATAGGAGAGAATTTGGTAGCGCTGGAGGAAACTGGATTTGATCAAAGCATATTATATACACACATGAAATCTTCTATAATAAAGTCTGAATAAAAGAGCAATATAAAGTTTATTTTACTTTTTAAAGTAAAAGCTAGAAATAGTTTTAGATACAGCACTAAAAATCATCAGAGTATTGTCTTACTTAGGGTCACTACTGACCAAAAGCAACTTGGGGAGGAAAGGGTTTATTGGGCTTATACTTCTGTATCACTGTTTATCATCAAGGGAAGTCAGGATGGGAACTCAAACAGGGGAGAAATCTGTAGGCAGGAGCTGATGCAGAGGCGTTGCAGGGTTGCTGCTTACTGGCTTGCTCAACCTGCTTCCTTATACAATGCAAGGCCAGTAACCCAGGGATGACCACACACAGTGGACCAGGCCTTCAGCCATCAATTACTAATTAAGAAAACGCTCTACAAGCTTGTGTACAGTCTGATCTTATGAAGGCATTTTCTCCATTGAGGTACCGTCCTCTCAGATGACTTTAGCTTTTGTCAAGGAGATCTAAAACTAGCCAGCCCAAGTAGGAATTATCTAATGATATAAGCAACGAAAAATGAACAGTATTCCTAGAGAATTTTTTTTCAAAAATATAATAAATGTCTACTGTGGTTTAGGAACAAGGGCTCAAGTTATATGATAGATATTCTCAAATATTTAGCCTTTATGCCTATAAAAAAGGAGAAAAGAAATTTGGAGAATCCTAAGGAGCAATAGAAAGGTGTTTGTTGATTATTGGAAATACTCAAAGATTATTTCATTGTTACATGGTGTAGCAAGAGAATAACAATGCAACATGTGAGAATTATTTCCAAACTCCCAGAACGGTTCTTGTGAAGACGTGAAGACAGGAGAGCCTGGAATATCTCAGGTAGTACATCTAAGTGGAGCTTTGTGAGAGACGTCAGAGGTGGGGTGTGACCCGGAAACCCAGGGAGCAAAGTTGAACGCACAGGTGTGGGGCAGAGAATGACTTCATATTATCTGAGAGTTCAGAGAGGTTGAAACATCGTGACCCCTGTGGTGAGTGGGAGGATGTGGGGTCATCAGGAGGATCCACAGAAATCTTCGACCTGTAGATACCTGCAGGATGGAAAACATGAGGCCAGTCTTGACTGTACACATGCAGGGATCTGCCACCCAAAGGTCAGCTTGCAATAACAAGGTGATCTGAAGTTTTCACATGATCAAACAGGAGACAATTCAAGAGAATGCAAAGAACTAAGATCCAATCTAGGCTCTATAACTATAGATCTATAACTCTGACTACTGTAAGCTGAAGTTACAAACTGTTTCATGGAGACTGTGTAGGAGGTGTGTTTTCAGTAAACGAGAATGAGCATCATCCAAGGAAGTAAATAGCTTCACATAGATTTCCAAGTTATTATCAAGATATGGCAACTTAAACTACAAAAAAATATTTTGAATAGTGAGACAATGGTTAATGGTTGGGATTTTTGTTAGATAAACTTGAGGTTCAGTAATTATATCAAACGACCTGGATTCAGAGGTTAAGTGTTGAGTTCTGGGGACTACAGATATCCATTCTGTCTTTGACAGGACAGTGTGGGCATAGGAATCCAGGTGTCAGGGTGCACTACAAAGTTCAGATGGGTTACCGGAGGCCCGGGCAGTGGCCAACAGCTGTGGTGTCCCTGTGTGAGTCCTCCCTTCATCTGGAAACTGTGCATGGGCGGTAGCTGTTGGCTCTGGTTTTCATCAGGCAGGTCTGTGAATGGCAAGAGGATTTCCTGGTCCTCAGCTTGCATGAAGGAGATGTCTGAGTGGGAAACAGTGCCAAGTTGGCTTCAGTCTCCACATCGCCGCTCAAGTCTGCGCATTTCGTAATAGTTTCGGGGGGCTCCTCTGTGCAAACAGCGCTTATGAAAGCAGCATGGGCGGGGTACAGCCCTTTGCTTAGCGATGTATAATTCAGCGAGGGGATGACAGATTCATAGGAAGCTGCAATTCAACTTAATGTGAACTTTTGTAAAAAACCACTGTCAGTTCCAATTCAAATACAGCAAGGCCAGGAGGCCAATGTGGATGTCAAGAAAGACTTCCTTGTCAAGGGGCTTCTTATGAGCTATCAGATGAAAGATATGCCAGAACGGACAAACCCGAAAGGAGCAGATGGTAGGAAATATTTCAAGGAAAGCAAAGATGGGATAAATTATTCTTTATACTGTGTAGAAATAGAACCATTCCCTGACAAAGTTACTTTAAGAAAATTGCACGATGATAGATGGCAGAGCCTCCTGCAGCCGGGCAGAAGGAAATGCAGGCGAGAAGGGGTAATTACAAAACCACAGCGGCAGAGATAAGCCTTTCTTTGCTCAGAGTATAGTAATTGAGAGTCGACTGCAGAGAAGCCGGGGGCTCGTGGTGCTCCTAGCTTTGCAGACTCCTGACTTGCTTGGCTCATTTTAGGTCAGGATGATGCCAGCTGTGCCCAGTGTTAATGGAATATAAAGTGGGCTGGTCTTGAATGAGTTTTGGAAAGGTGAATTATTTCAACTCTGGAGAAAGTTAGATTCAGGACATTCTCTGACTTTGTCCCTGTGCCGACTGTGATGTTCAGGGATTGCAAGGCCCAGGGAAACCACAGCCTTTGCCTTCAGAGCCTGACTGAGTGAATATGTCTTTAGGAAGTCTGTGGTGACGGCTTGAAGATAGTTAATGAATAAGAGAAACACAAAAGAATGAAGTTGAAATTCTCAAGGAGCTACAGGTTCCGTTTAAGAAATCACATCTGGTAGGCCAGGGGCATGGCTTAGCTGGCAAGGTGCCTACCTCAAGCAAGAGAACCCTGGTGTGGATTCCCAGCGCTCACATCAAGTTCGGCTTAGCAGCTTTTCTGTGTAACTACAGAGATGCGGGGTGGAGCTGGGAATTAGTGCCGCTCACAGCAGAGCCAGATAAGTGAGTTCCAGGTTCAGTGAGAGCCCTCTTGTCTCAAGAAATGAGACAGACAGTGATTAAGACAACTGCTAACAACCTCTGGCTTCCACACTCGTAAACAAACACAAGCTTGCATACACACGGAGGAACAAACATGAGCATACACATAGACACACATTGAAATATACCAATATTGTTAAACAAAATAAGTTAAATTATATTTAAAAAGAAATAACATCTGTAACATGTTACCTAAGCATGTTGCTGGAGTTTTTACTTGAAGGATTTTGTGCATCTATGCTAACCCTGAGGCAAAACTGTCTGGGAGCCAGATATGAAATG
This sequence comes from Dicrostonyx torquatus, assembly GCA_028555095.1. NCBI lineage: Eukaryota > Metazoa > Chordata > Mammalia > Rodentia > Cricetidae > Dicrostonyx > Dicrostonyx torquatus. The sequence goes on along the minus strand of JAQHUG010000018.1, from coordinate 2,972,665 downwards.
CTCCTTACTGACTTCTCAACCTATCTCACCTGGCCCCTTCAGAGCATCACTGTTCATCACTCCAAGTTCAAAGTGTGACCTACCTTAGGGATTTATTGTCACATTCTGAGGAAGTCATACTGGTTCTGCATTTAATATTATAATCTGTTGGTACATCCTGATATTACCTACATGGTACATGGAGACACAGTTGCCAATGGAGAGTCTTATACACTCTGTATGATTAGAGATGCCATCTTGTATGGACACTAGAGTTCATTTAGAACCCTGTCTAAATGACAAACCCTGGGATTGATCAGCCATTAGACAGGTATCCCAGGTCACCCCACTTTCTTTCTTTGGCACTCAAGTATCTGAGGGGTCATGATTAATTTTGTAGTCTCTTATAGAACCTATAAATTAATTTCCTGCTTTAAGTATAGCTGCCAAAGATGTTTTTCCTGTTATATAGGCTATCTTTCTACTCTTGTGATTTTCTGTACAAATTATACAATGGTTTTGGAGGTTAGACATATAGTTTCCGAAATTACCATGCTCTGTGTATTCTCTGCCTAAACCATGGCTATGCATGGTTGTCATGGGAAGAAACTAAAAATTTGCCTGTTTTTTTGACCCTGTACACCTATATATGGTAAGCTGAGTGACCATCATCTTTCTTTCCATTATTTTGTCTGGTTCACAAAGGCAGTAGGAATAATGAACATAAGTGAAGATGGGTCTACATGTGTCAGGATAGATGCCATTTGGGACTGCCTTGGTAATCTCGATTTTTAGCAGATGTGACAATCAACCATGTAGGAGGTCAGTCCAACAGCTAGGTTCCCAAGTAAGAGGTAGTTTTAGTTAAAATAAGGAAAATAAAATCATTTAATGCTCAATGTCCTCACGTGTAACTTCTGAGTGGTACCCGTGATTTCACAGTATCTTTGTGGAATGTGCTGTGTCATCTCAGTGGACATTTACCTGGAAACTGCAACATGTCATCACATAGAAGCATGGCTGTTACATCTCTCTGTTATTTTTGTTGTTGTGGTTTTGGACGGTTGAGCTCTGTAAAGGGCAAGAAGTTTGCCCAAGATGACATCACTAAAAAGTCTCACCCTGTGTTTGTTCCATATGACACTCATTCATGCTGACACTTTGGTGACCTGTAAGAAAATCATCCTGAGGATCTACCATTGGCGTCATCGAGTGTCATTGTTTTCAAATTTGTGTTCACAAGAATATGACATTTCTAAGTAAGTAGAAATTTCACACACATGGTTAGGATACCTCATTAAACATTTATAATTTTAATAACTATTTCTGATATTCTTATCTTCACCAGAAGAGGCCACTATGACCCAACGTAAGGTATTTCTTATGAACGTGAATAATTTCATTTGGCTTTGAAAATTGACATGTACTTCAAAAAGCAACAATCAGGAAGGCTGGCTTATTTTTCTTTCTTCCCCTTTTAAAATTGTTGCCCCCTCTCCTATCAGACAGACAGCTGATTCTGTGGAAGAAGCCAAAGTTTCAAAGACAGACACTCATGGATTCACCACTTGATTCTAATGCCAAGGTCAAGTGCTTCATCTTTAATTTTTAAGAAAAGACAATAATAGAACCAATTCTTTCACTTCATTAAAAAGGGCAGGGTATCCTGCCCCATCTTAAGGGAGCAGGGGGAGGGCGGTGGAGTAGGGGGGGAGCTGGAGGGCCGGGAACAAGGGGAGTAAATGTAAATTTTTCTTGTAATAAAAAAAGATCTATTTTCATTAATATACTTAAAACCTTACCCATGCCCAGAAGATTATAAATAAGTACCAGTTCTGGTGCCTCAGAAAGTTCAGAGTTGTACCTGTTCATACTTGCTGTTCTGTTAGTAAATATGATTAACAAACTACCCTCATCCCTCTGATAGAAAATATGACTGAAGAATGCCAAATTGGTTCATGCTTCCACACCAGGCAGTGGAAAGGTGGGTGAACAGGCACTCTCCAGGATGGTTATGATGCTGAAATCACAAGGAGTCATTGCTGACCCATACAGCAAAATCCTCAAATGGCGAACATGCATGGATTTTCAAATAGAAGATATCAACACAAATAAATAATAACCACTTATTTTGTTTTTTTATTTAGTAGCAGTATCACTACTGCCAGGAAATCATTTTTGCAAACAGTGAATACAGAGGTTGAAACTAGAATACAGTGAGAGGTCTTTTGTAGCCTTTCAATGCAGACCCAAGCCTTGAATTTGGCTTGAGGCATTAGACTTTTAATTCACCTTTATCACAAGAAAGTGTTATTCAAATACACTGGCAGAATTACTCAGTTCACAAAACATAAGGTGGAGAACACTGGTGATTGAGAGTGCCCTTTGTACAAGTTCAAAATTCAAAGAGTACGACAAGTAGGATGTACTTATTATAAGGACTCTTTGCTTGTATGTGTGTTTATGCACACTCGTGTGTGTGTGTGTGTGTGTGTGTGTGTGTGTGTGTGTGTGTGTGTGTGTGTTTGCATACCCGTTTGTAGTCTTGCATGTGGAGGTCAAATGGCATCCTTGGTATTTTCTTCAGAAAGCAACATCTACCTACTATGAAATACAGTCTCCCAAGGACTTGAAGCTCACCGTTGGGTTCAACTAGATATCAATTGAACCCCAAGGATCCTCCTGTCTCTGTGTACTGAGCTCTAGGATGAGAAGCACTCTTCATCATGACCAGCAGGTTTGCAGGGGTGCTGAGAGTGGAACTCGGGCTCTCAGGCTTGTACAGCATGAAATGTATTGACAGGACCATCCCCTCCATCCTACGATTGCTTTTCTGGAGTTTGCCACTCTCCACAATATCTTAAAGATAAGTCCAGGGAAATAAAAATGGAACCATCATTACTAAAGTATCTTTCAAGTAATTTGTAGACAGAGATGTGACAGCTTGTCTCTGGTACACAAAGTTGAGCAGGAACAAAGTGTGACTCAAGTAGATTTTTAAATTATAAAACATACCTCAGCCTGGTGGTGCTGGCACACACCTTTAATCCCAACACTCAGGATGCAGAGGTAGGAAGATACGTCTCTGTGAGTTCAAGTCCAGGCTGGTATACAAGAACTAGTTCCAGGACAGGCTCCAAAAACTACAGAGAAACCCTTTCTCAAAAACAAAAAAAAATCCCTCATTTTGCATTAATAAATATTTTATACATCATATATACACCTAGGTACAGTGTATGAGACTTAACATGCTATTTGTCTTTCTGAGTAAGAACAATGGAATACACAAGAATGCTCTAGTAACTGTAGACTTCAACACTTGTCATAGTAGTTTTGGGTTTCTTTACAAAGATGAATGCAAAAAATGGAGAAGCCACGTGTTTGGAAACAGGCTTCATTTTCAAGTCACGTATTTACTTCCACAAACTTATTGGTAAATATATGCATAGCATCTACCTTTCATACAATATGGAAACACAACTCTATCTACTCCCTGCATCTTCCATGACCTTCTTCTAGTTGAGGCAACATTTATTAGAGACCTATGTTTATTCCTTCCTTATTTCCCGTTCCAAAGGAAAGCGTGTAGTATTTCAGTCCTGTAACATGTAAGTGATTGATAGTGCACAGCTTATTCCTTAAGGCCAACATTTAGCTTTGTTCTACGTGATCACAGGAAAACATAGGTTTAAAATTACTCTAACTCAGGAGTTGAGATTTTTAACATATAGAGGTGGAATTCATATCTGACTCTGAAACTGTGGTCAGAACTGAAGGTTGGTAAAATATTGGCCCAAGGAGCATCTATTGATGTGGTTTTCCTATATGGCCATGTTGTCAAACTGCCCTCTAAGTAATTATGTTTAGACTCATGGACATGTGCTTTCCTCAATTTGGTTAGACAAACTCCTTATTGCAATGGTCAGTGGTCAGTGCAGAGACTCATGACTGTCGGAAGTGTTGGGAGTAAGTGACTGTGAGTCTCAACAATAGCCAGTAAATCTATGTCACTCCCAATTCCAAGGCTCAGGGATCATCAAAGAGATGGGGTGGGAATAATGGAATAGTCTGAGAGTGGGAAAAAGCGTTATGAAATGGTGTCCTATGGGCGAGACACAACCATTGCTCACATTAGCTCACAACAGTTACAGTTAACTGCAAAAGATCAAGCCAGGGAAGCTTCCAGCATGGAGTGGGAAGGGGTTCTCAAAACCCCATACTAACTGAGGGTCACTGACAGGGGATGGCTGGTGAGTACTTGGAGGCTGAGAGGCGCTTTTCAGTGGGAGAGATGGCTATGAGTAGAATGCCCATTCTATAACAGCTAGCTCTATACACATGTGCATATGGGTAGCACCCATTCAGTTGGATAGTTTATATATCTGCATACATACCTAGATATGTAAATACATGTCTATGCACACACACACATATACACGAGAAAGAGAAAGAGAGATGACATGATGTTTGGATAGAGTGATATACTGAGGTAGGACTAGGGGGCATTGGAGGGAGTGTGGGTAAGTATAATTAAGACACATTGTGGACATGTTTAAAATTTTCTGATACACACACACACACAAAGTGTTCCTTCACTGGCAGTTAATAAAAGTAATTTTTGAAATAATGACTAGTCTATAAAAATCTTGTTAGCATGCAGTCTTATGATTGATGAATTAGATCTACCTTCTTTCTCAGCACTCTCTCCTGAAAGAATACCTTCTTTAATGAGAGTTGGACGCTGGAGGACTTTAAGAGAGTCTGTTAACACGATGGCAACCATAGGGCCAGCATTCTACAGCTCTGACCTCAAGCATCCCAACATGTCTGAATGCCAGGAAGCTTGCAATCTCCCACTCTATACTACCTGCAAACTGAGGTTTGTGGGACCATTTAAAATCACTGCCTTTAAGAACCTTGTCTATTGCATGCTCCTTGTTTCTGTGCTAAGACACCATAGGCACTGGTAGCAAAAGGTGGAAGTTTGATTTATAAAAAGAATTGCTAGTGAAGTTACTGCTGTTTGTAAGCCAACTCTGTCCAGTTTTGCTGGCATAAGATGCAAGGCTGAATATCTCTCCTGCGGCAGCATCCTTTATTGAAGATTCTTTCTTTACATACTCTAATGGCAATGTAAATATTCAAGGTCTGTACAAATAAGAAGAACATACTGGTTACAATAAAGATTGAAATCATACATTGAGAGTTCTCAACATTAACTCTATAGCTCTAAAATTTGAATTAAGATTTCAAGTAGCTCAGGGTGGCATTAAACATTATTTGTCCCTGATCTGTAATGATTGTCTCCATGATAATGGACATTTTCTTTCTGTAAAACATGAATGCCTGTATGCGTGTCTAAGTGCATGTGTATGTAAGTGTGTGTGTGTAAGAGTGTGTGAGCGTGTGCACGCATGCAATGTGCACGCACTTGTTTGAGACGGTCTCTTGTTTGCTAGGATAGTAGTAGTGCAAGCTTCTGGGCATTTGCCTGTATCCACCTCCCATTTACCTTAGGAAGGCTAGGATCAGAGGGATGGTATTCAATTTTACACAGGTTCCAAACTCAAGTCTTCATACTTAAATAGCAAACAATTTACCCACTGTGCTATCTCCCTAGGCAACCAAGAGGCACTTCTTTTTTTCACGTGAGTTAGGAAGGGGACAGAGCAGCCAGAACTCTGCTTATATTCCCATCCCACCACCCAGTGACTTCTTGCTTGTCTCAGAGCTTAATTCTGTGCTGAAATTGGATATTCCTGTCAACATTTTCATTCCTGGTAATAAACTTGTTTGGTGTCTCTCTTGAGGCTTGGGGTAGGGCTGATTTAGTCTTGGCTCTTATTGAAGAAAGTCCGTTTGACCCAACAGATGGCAGTGTGCTGTCAGCTAATAAGGAGAAATTCTCGTTTTAAAAGGCCTGCACCAAAACCACAATTGCTATCTTCTTTCTTTCTCCCTCAAGCAGAATTTATGAAACATTAATCAATTCAGAGAAGCTAATAAAATGCCTGGAAAATGGATTCCAATGTTACTTAAATTATGGCCGTTTATCAGTAAACAGAGGGAATTTATGGGCCAGGTATTGGAGAATACTAAAAACAAAGCTAGGTAAAACAGACTGGTTGCATGATAAAGTCTGGAGACATTTTAATGCATACAAGGTTTTAATTTGTCACTGAGTTTGGGGCCAATTTGATTTTCCTTTTTTTCTTCCTTCACTGAGTTGAATTTGGCAATCTTTGTGCTTAAGTCAAATAGTTTATGCAACAAATTTTATGGTGAATTGTGGAATAGTCTCTTTAACATGGTTAATTTTTTTTCTTCCATAGTGAACTAACATTTATTTATTTTCCTTAGTACTGAAAAGGGTTGGAACCAGTTTGACATGACATTTAGTTGGACAACACCTTAGTTTTCACTGACAAGGATGAAGATAAAGGAGAGACCTATGTTTATTTTATTTATTTATTTATTTTTGGTTTTTCGAGACAGGGTTTCTCTGTAGCTTTGGAGCCTGCGCTGGAACTAGCTCTTGTAGACCAGGCTGGTCTCAAACTCACAAAGATCCGCCTGCCTCTGCCTCCCGAGTGCTGGGATTAAAGGCGTTCGCCACCATGGCCGGTGAGACCTATGTTTAGAGAATTCCAAAAGACGGGACTCTAGACTGTAATCAGGAAGGAACTATGTTGACAGACTGGTTGAAGACCAAGAAAGTATTTCTGATCACAAATGCTGGGTAGAACCAATTGTTGTTCACTTCACAGAGCATTCAGAATTATTCAAGGTGAGACCAGCACTACCTTAAGTAAGACAGTCAGATATGGGTAGCACTCATGAGATGCAGTGAGAGGCCCTTAAAGAATTAAGAGAAAATGAGGGACTGGAGTGATAACTCAGTGGTTAAGAGCACTGGCTACTTTCCTAGAGGACCCGAATTCAATTCCCAGCACCCACATGGTGGCTTACAACAGTCTGTAACTCCAGTCCCAGAAGATCAGATGCTTCTTCTTGCCTCCACAGGCACTGTATACATGTGGTGCCCAGATACACATACAGGCAAAACACACACATATGTGTGTATATACATACATACACATATATATATATATATATATATATATCTCAAAATGGAAAAAGGACATGAGGTTTGAAAGACATATTAGGAGACATGTTGGGGAAGTTGAAAGGGATAATGAAAGGGTAGGTATGATACTAATATATTGCATACATATATGGCATTCTCAAAGAAAAATAAAATACATTTGAAAGAGACTAGGATTTATCCATGATAACTTGGGGAGGCTTGATCTTATTAAAGTTCAACATTTAGCAACGGACGTTGACATGAGTTCTATGGATAACATGAATTTTATGTTTATTTCGTATGTTTAAAGCCTTGTAAACATGATGTCTGATGTACAGAAGTACAATATAATACAACATGCAGTACAATATAATACAACATACCAGCTTTGGAACAGGGACATACAAGGTTTGCCACTACTCCTTTCCAGACCCATGTTTTTCTAATGTGTAGAAAGATAAAATAGAAAAGATTATTCTAAAGTCCCCAATAACACTAAAAGTCTATTATTATTTCCTTTCCCTAATGCAGAACATAATAGATGTCATAAAATTTAATGACCTCATTAACACAAGTGGTAAATTATATTTTACAATAAAAGGCTGAGTTACTCTTCAGTAAGTCTGCAACGCAAGTCATGGATTGCAAGTGTTTTTCTGACAGCACCAGAGTTTGGGGGAAATAAATCAGAACTAGGAAGTAAGATTCAGCTCCACCTGTGGGCAGTTTAACTCCTTCTTTGCTTGTCTTTGATGGGTATTTATGGACAATTTCCATGTTCTTGGCACTTCACATGGTTGATGACGACGTAGCCACAAGTTACATTGCTATACTGCCTCTTGATATTCAAAGCATAATAAAAAATTGAATTAAAAAGCAGAGCATGTAAAGATATGTGCTCAGTGAAATATTGACAGACATGAGCCTCACTGAGGCATTCTGAAAAGACACTTCTTTCTGTGTTTCTCAGCTTGTTTTTATGAGATCTTACCTTTCCTAGGAGACTTAGAGTTGATGCCATCATCATGGTCTCACAGTCCTTCCCACGAAGGGCAGCAAGCATCTCTACACAGGGCTTGAATTGGTTCCCCAAACTGAAGTCATAAAATGCCACAGATCATTGAAATCTGACGTCAGTTTTCTCCCAGTCATAGAGACTGGAAACTCAAAGTCAAGGTATCAGTAAGCTATGCCCTGTGCCGTGTTGGAAGACTCTACCACAGGCTATCCGAGCTTCTGGTATGACTGAACCTCCTTGCTCTCCTGTGGCTTTAGGAAACATGATCATAAATTCATTTTTTCTCTTAGGATGGCTTTGTGTCTGTGACTTCGTTATGCCTTTCTAGCAAACATCATGGTCTTTGCAAATCAGGACAATTCCTCATCATCAAGAACCTCAAGCCAATTGATTACATGAACAATTGTTCTATTTCCCTAATACAGTCTTATGCACAGTTTCTGGGTTGGTGTGAACATTTAGAAGATTCTATAGGGTTTTTGTTGTTGTTGCTTTTTTTGTTTATTTTTTTGTTTTTGTTTTTTCTTTTTTTTCTTTTTTACTCTTTTGTAGGCCTGACATCCAGCTCCTAAATAAATACACACAGAAAAGGGAGAGATTATGTAGAGATTTTGTTAGGAAAATTTATATATATTTTGATGCTCATGCACATTTTATGTGTTTGCTAAGAGAAATATAATAGTATGCACATGCATTTGAGTGCAGTGCTGTTTCCATTTGGTGATTTATCATATGCAGTCAATCCACAGACAGTTGTGCTCTGGGATGGAATGATCACGGGTAGTGAGAACCCTAGAAGCACCTAGAACTCATGGAGTTTTGTAGGTACTCTCCTTATGTCTACCATATGGGAATGAAGTGTCCTTGCCAGCCCCCTGTTGATCTTTCAGAAGCAACTTTGAGGTAATCAAGGGAGAAAAGTTACAGGAAAAGGAGACAGACAATTGGAGGGATCTTGGAACAAAATAATTAGCTTTAGAATTATTGAAAATATGAAGAATTCTTGACAGCATAACGATTCCTCTAAATTCTTTCCCAATCTTCGTCAATTCAAAATCAATTTTGAATTTACTTATCGTGCCATTAGGAATGACATGTTTAATATGAGGGCTTTAAACAATGACAGCATGAAATCCTTGCATGATAGATGTGCCGTTAAGCCCTCAAAACACAAATCAAACTTTAAGACAAGATTTATGCTCTTTCTATTTATTCAGTTGCTGGTGAATTTTCATTGACAGAGATTTTGCTTTTGCAAAATGTGAAGGAATTTGGTATTCTGAAATCTTTGGTGTCTGCTATTCACAGATAAGAGCCCAACTGTGAATTTTAACTGAATATGTTCTCTCTCAAATAATTTAAATTTCCTTTCTTCCTCATTCTGCATTCCCCCCTGTGTCTTCCCTCCCTGGTCCTTTTTTTGTTCTCCTTTTTCCCTCATATGCATTCTTATTTGCTCTCTCTCTCTGTATCTCTGTCAATTTCTGTCAGTCTCTCTTTCCCTCCCTCTCTCTTCCCTGCTTTGACTTTGTCCTCCTTTCTTCTTTTCTTTCCCTCTCCCACTTCTGGACCAGAAATAGTCTAAAGTGAAGGCTTGGGTATTGTTAGTGAATTTTCCTTTGTAAAATTATTCTATAAGGATGACAGTAGATACAACTCAAACTGCACATCAAAAATAGACTCCCGTCTAAAATTCGCAAAGTCTAGAATCATAAAGTGGAGTTCCAAAATGAAAGGCTGGAGGATGAAGTGGAGGTTAAAGCCAGATTTTTCTGAATTTGCTCAATGTTTTCAGAAAATACCAAATGGAGCCAAATCCAGTACTTGCCTCTGTACACTGGGAGGACATCATCATCTCCTCGGTGTGACCCATTAGGAAAAGATGACTGCTTTGCACAGGGGGTGCACACAACTAGCAATTGCTTATCCTTTTCAGTGATTACTGGATGCACAGTTGCCTAGCAAATGTTTGGAACTCATATCCAGCAAAATCTTTGACCCAGAGAGGTCTTGAATCCCCAGTGACTGTTACTAGTATTAGAAGCCTCTGAAGTTTGGACTTTGTCTCCTCTCCATTTGGAGAAAAGATCTTTGAAAAGCTCCATGGTTTCATGAGCCACGTCTTGCAGCTTTCCCCATGCTATTGGGGTTCTACCCTGAAATTTCTTGCTTAGAGCTATGACCTGGAGTGTTTTACCTAAGCTTCCCTTTAGTAGCATCAATGTTTTCAGTTTTAAACTAACATCTCTGATCCAGTTTGAATTGGTTTTTGTACAGGATCAGAGCTATAGATCTAATTTGATTCTTTGGAGATGGATGTCTAGATTTGCAAATACTTTTTGTTGGAAAGACTGCCATTACTCAGGGCATTTTTTTTCAGCTTTGTCAAAAGTTTATTTGTCCATGTGGATTTATCTTCATGTCTTCTATTATATTCTCTTGTTTACATTTCTATTTTATGAAGGGCAGTACCATGCTGTCTGTGGTGTGGTTTGAGATCAGGTTATTATATTGTGCCTCTAGTTATGTCCTTTCTGCATGGAATTGTCTTGATTATCCATGGTTTTCATTCTTCTCTTCAGTGTTTAGGAATGCTATTTTCTATTTCTGCAAAGAACATTAGTCAACTTTTTGCTTTACAGGAATTTAACAGAAATTATAGATTTCACAGATTTCATTTGGAGGCACCACCATTTTCACAATATTGATTCTGGCAATTCAAGAGCTTGGAAGCTTTTTCCAACATTTAGTGTCTTCTCTAATTTATACTTTTTCAGTGCCTTAAATTTGTTTTGCTGTGAAATATTGTCTTCTGGATATAATGTGGTCTTTGTACCCATGAACTCACAGCAGAAGTAGGTACCTAAAGAACACCTACAAAAATGACCCTTGACATTCCATCACAGAGGAGGGGCTCATTAGAACCCACCACTCACTGAGATCCATTGACAGGTAATGGCTGTGGGTGAGGGGAGTCATATTTGTCAGTGATATATATAGCCACTGGTAAACTGTCTTCACTTGAGTAAATAGTCCTTCCCCTCCCCTTCTCCCTCCCTCCATTCTCATGTAGGTAGTGTTCATGAAATGAAGTGGGATATGAACAAACAAAAGACAAGAAAGTAAAAGAATAATATGTTGGGAAAAGGGAGGGGCAAGGAGAGGACATGAAGGTTATTATGCACATGGATGTGCATGTTTATTTTTTTCTTTT
>JAQHUG010000018.1:2917413-2943409 GCA_028555095.1 Dicrostonyx torquatus | reverse complement strand
AACAATGGGCTAATGTAAGATGTAAAAATTAATAAGAAGTTTGAGCTACTAGGTGAATCAGTTTATAACTAATGTAGACCTCTGTGTGATTTCTTTGTAGGCTAAACAGCTGTGGGACCTGGTGGGACAGAAAACCTCAGTCAACAGGACCATGTTTGTCTAGTCCTTGGCCAAAAAATATGAAAACTCATGAATGACCTGAGCATCTTTACTACAGATATCATCTTTTGTAACAAAATCAGAAAACTAAAAGAGATTCTGAAGTTTCTGCCACAAGGCAATGATAAATGTTTCTAAAAGGAAAAGAAGTGTAAGAAGGAAATAGGAAGGGACAACAAAAAAAATGTCCTGTTTCCTTCTGCATGCATTTTAAAAGAGGGCCTGAGGACTGGCTGGCTAGCCCAGAGTGTGGCTTTATGTTAGTGTGACCTATCCTAGTCCACTTGACAGTTAATTCTTTATATTATGGCTTCAGGATGGGATCCCCTCTAGCTATTCCACAACTGGAGTTCTATCATTTTTTATATATAAGAAAATTTGTAATAATAATATTAAAAGAAAAACAGAGGTAAATATTATGAAACTTGAAGCTTCTACTTATTTGAAACAATTTGCCTTGTGCCTCATAATTTTAAGAAAATTTCAGTTTATTATTCAGCTAGACGTCAATGAACTATTAACTCCAATCTAAATATATCAGAAACCAATTCCTCCAGCTGGAAACACACTCAAATGTACAAGATTAATAGCTTTTTGCTTCCCAGAAATCTATAGTACATTTAGAACAACAAACGTGTTTATGCAAAATATTGTCTGAAGGTATTGGAAGATTGTCTCAATGAACATGATTGTTATTATAATTATGAAATGAAAATAATAAACTCCTTCAGGGAGTCTAAAACTCTTTCTTGAGAATAATTTTATGATTTCAATCTGAGCTTTAAGTTATTTCATCATGGACCAAAGAAGAGAAATGAGCAGTTTATCAAAAATAAATGAGAAAACACTTAAAAAATGACAACTCAGAGCTAAAAACCAGATGCACAATCACAAATAGAGAATTTTAGAGAAAAGGGGCTCTGCGTGTCTATTCAATCAGTTTAAATAAACAGATTAAGGAAGCATATTGGAATGATAGCTGAACTGATAGATCAAAAACCCTCTGTCAATCACATATTTAGCTATGGCACTAATTTCTGTGCTTAACTAAGGCACTGCTGGGAGACAGCAATAAAAATCATCTCTGTACTGTGTAGGAGGCTACTAGAGTCAAGAAAACCAAAACCGTATCGCTAAACTCCTTAACGATGTGTTCAGCCATGTGGACATCAGTAAATGTGACAGAAAGGATGAAGAGCATGAAGTGTAAGAGTCAATGAAGACAAGCAAACAAGAGTTTTCAGTGTTGGCTATATGATTATAATAATAATATATGTCACTTATTTTTTCCTACTCTGCTATTCCAAATAGGGTACCACCATGAGCCCACCTCTATTTCTCCCCCGTTTCCTACCAAATGAGAAGTAAAGACTATGCCACCGAGTTTCACAGAAATTCAGTACATACCACACCCGTGTGTGTAACTCACAGAGCATCAATCTATTAGTCACAACTTCTGTGATTAACTGGATAGGGACATTGGATGCAGGCAGTTTTATAGAGTATATTTGACATGCAGGATCTCTATGGTTCCTGATGATGTAGGAAATTCTGTCTGTCTCACTGCTGGAACTGTGTATAGGGTGTATATCTGACAAGTCGATCTTTTTGAGTATGACACATATTGGAATCATACAGCAGTTGTTTCTTGCTTAGTAAGAATAACTTAAGAGTTATCAATGGCTTTTTGCAGTCTGGTAGCTTATTTCATTTTTACCATGTGCTAAATTTTGTATGATGGAACATTTCAGATCACTAGGGTAGTTGTAGTTGCTTAAAAATGAGTATGGCAAACTGAGTAATTTAAAATGAGATGTTTATTCTCTTTGTGGTAGTTTGGATGTAATTGACCCCCATAAACCCATAGGGAGTGGCACTGTTAGGAGGTGTGACTTTGTTGGAGTGGGCATGGCCTTGTTGGAGGAAGTGTGTTACTGTATGGGTGCGCTTTGAGGTTTCATATGCTCATGATATTGCCCAGTATGTCAGTTGATTTCCTGTTGCCTGCAAGATATAACAGTCTTTGCTCCAACACTATGTCTGCCTACATGCCACCATGCTCCCCACCATGAAGATAATTGACTGAACCTTTGAAATAGGAGAACCCCCTCAACTAAATGTTTTCTTTACAAGAGTTGCCATGGTCATGGTGTATCTTCATAGCAATAAAAACTCAAACTAAAACAGTCTTTCAAAGTTTATAGGGTGTGCCTCAGATATGGATGTCTGTAGAGTTGGTTCCTCCAAGGAAGAATCTACTTCCCGTGGTATGGCATCATTGGTGCCCTTTGATTTATAGACATATCACTCTGAGCTCCACCTCTGCCATGGTGTGACACCCCCTCCTGTGCCATTCCTCCCCTCAATATAAATCCATAAGTCATATTGGTTCAAGGGTCTGTCTTCCTGGAGCATCATCTTATCTCCTTGTTCATGCAAGCATCTCATTCTTGCATTCTAGGGAGCACATGGAATTTGGGATAGTTACTTTTCAATACATTAGAGTTATAGTGGGGAGCGCTGCTTTATATCATAAAGCAGCATTCTGATATAACACATGGTACAGATTTATTAGGACTCTGGTTACAGAGGACTCTTCTTCGGGGGAAGTGTTAGGAAATCTAGGTCAGCTTCTCTGAAGTAACATTTTGTGTTCAACTCTTTGGACAAAATTACATTCCGGTTTAGTATCTTTCAGGAATCCATGGTTGTTCCATTTTTTTGGGTACAACACTTTATAACTATGTGACTTTGAGACACCAAATTTCTTTCCGAATTTCCATTTTCTCATAGATTGCTAATATCTGTTTTTGTATGTAAAAGACGATAGCAAATTAGATCAAATGTGGAAACAAGACAAAAAGAAAGAAAGGAAGAAAGGAAAGAAGGAAGAAAAGAAACAAAATTACAGGGTGGTAAATGCTTCCTTTCTAGGGAAATTATAACTGCAGTTATGCTATTCTGATCATAAGTGTTAAAGGATGCTCAGCTCCTGACAGAGACTCATTTCTTAGATGACTTCTGCATTACTGTATGCTTTGGCGGGTTTGGGTAGTTAACTGTTAACTCACAGCTCAATGTAGTCAGGTTACTACTACAGAGTAGCATGGATGGGGTAAATGTATAAAGTAAAAAAAAATTATTGTTCTACCACTCTGAAAGCTTGAATCCCAAGATTAGAGTTGTCCAGGACTGTCTTCTAGGTTACATATAGATGGACACACAGTAAGGCTGTGTATGTTTGTGAGGGGGGAAAAGGGAAAAGGAAAGAGAGGAAAGAAGGGGGAGGGGAGAGAGGTGAAGGAGAGAGACAGGAGAGGAAGATGGACAGGAGAGAGAAAGAGGAGAGAAGGGGGAGAGGATGGAGGGAGGGGAGAGAACTAGAGGGAGAAGGAGGAGAAAGGGAGAGAGGGGAGCAAGAGAAAGAAGGGAGGGAGTGGAGAGGGAGAGAGACTGAGGGAGAGGGGAGAGAGATAAAGACAGAGAAAGAGACAAAGAGAGAGAGATAGAGGAGCAGAGGGAGACAGGAAGAGAGAGGAGAAAGGGATGGGGAGAAAAGGAGGGGAAGAGATAAATAGACAGACAGACAAACAGATAGTTAGACAGACAGGTAGGAGCCCTTTCAGGACCTGGTGGTCTCTAAAAGACTCATCTTCAATTGCTGTCTGCATTCTCAAATGTGAACTGGGAAGTGGGGAGTCCATGCCAGCACAGCTCAGCTCTCTTCAGTCATTGTTAGTCCATACTGCTGACCGACCACAGGGACCCTGCTGCTTAGGTATCATTTTCCACTAAGGCCCTGTGACACAATGATCATTACGAAAGAGAGACTTCCTGGGAGTAGTTTCCTCTGCCCCTCATAGCTTCTCTTCCAAGATACAAAACTTCAGTAACCCCAGGTAGTTTAGTCTCAGTGACGTGGCTACCTAAACAAGCTTGAATAAATAAGGCACCAAAACAATATGCTAACATGGAAGAGGGAAATCTCACAGGGTCTCAACCCTATTCAAAGAACTACAGACTACTCTGAGAAATGCTGAGAGAAAATGTCTCCCTTAGGGAAGAGCCACCCACCTCCAACTTTAAAATACCAAATGGTCAGCCCTGAAATTCTATAGATATAAGCAAAATTACAGAGACTGAGAAGGTTGTGTCTGCCTTGAATCTGATGGAGTGGAGTACAAAGAGCAGGTTGGAAATGACGTAATTATAATTTCCAAAGATAAAATACTTTGAAAAAGGTAGTTCTCTTGAAGAGTTTGTTCAGAGAGAAGGTTTGTGGAGTGTTCATCCTCTAGACCTTCTGCTGGAGCAAGCCTTTCCTAAATCACACACGAGAGTATTCACACGAGGCTTGAAGAAAATGAGTGGAGAACACAGAAGCTTTTATGACTCACAGGAAGCAGTAGCCTTGGGAATTTCTATTTTCTAAATTAGCCCTTTCTAGCTATTTGCAAAAATATGACTCTGTTCGTGTTGCTCAAAGTTGTAGTTAGAAAAAAATCATTATGGAAACCATTGTTTCCCGAGCTGTGGAGTGCTGCCTCCCTCGGTATCTGCCATGAGAAGCATGTCGCCATGAATTTTCCCTTTGGACCCAGAAAAGTGACTGTTAGATTGTGCTGAGATGAAAATAAATGTGTCTCTCTCTCCCCCTCCCAGCGCATTCTGGCCGAAACCTTGGGCTTTGTTCTACCTTTTTACATTCCTTCTGACTAAAAACATGTCAGATTGTTTAGCAGTAAATGATTGTCATTGCCTTTTGCATACACACATACACACACAGTTAGATACACACACATATACACTTCGGTCAGCTTCTTAAGTTTGACATTATATATGCACACATATACATATACTATTTTACATACAATGATAGATGTTGTTGAAGAAGATAGATCTAGATAAATAGATAGATAGATAGACAAATAAATAAATAAAGATAACTTGATAAAAAAGATACTCCTAGGGTAAATATTTATATGTCCATTTATCTACCATATATTTACTGAATATATGATCTGCCTAAAAATGCTGAAGCTTGCTTTGCAATGGTAACATTTCAGAAGAAGGAGACAGATGGAAACCACATATGCCAAGGTCTCTAACACATCTAAATGGAGTGCTATTTTGATCCTGGAATATACATCCGAGTGTGAATAAACAATACAATCTCCCCCAGGAGCCCCTGGGACCACGGGTGGGACTGTCTCATTAATCACGATCTATTCTTGGTGATTCACACAGGGAGCTAATGTGGAAAGAAACATTTTCTGGTTTTCCCTGTTGGCTCAGCAAATGGAAAGGTCATTAGGTGTTCCTATGGAGCCGTGTGTGGGTTAGGGACTTGGGCTTTGCTAAGGGAGGGAACCCAATTACTTTCTGTAGCAAAATGAGATTTCTCTTGGTATCTTTGCCCTAAAACTTTTCACGCTTCGTTTGGGATTCTTTTAAAACTCAGGGAAAATGTGCTGTATTTTCTGAAGAGGTTGCCACTAAACAAGATGTGTATACGAGCAGAGTTCACAAGCTAGATATTTGAAGCCTTTCTGGCCAATGCAGTGAGCACAATTCTACTTGGGAGAAAATTAGAATACATATGCAGTTCATTATTGATGAATATTCACCATGATGAATATCCATTGCTTCTCCTCAGACCTGATGCTGACTCTGTGAATGGAGAAGTCATTAGGAATAATAATTCCAAATGACAATCAAGGCTCCAATCCTGAAAGTATGTTGTAACCCGAAACTGTCTAATTAGTTCCCATTGAAGTATACATATGGCATTTCTGCCTACTTTATGGTGCATGCATTTAGTTTAAAATGGTTTTCAATGGTAGTTGCCATTAATTTGGGGGGAAACAAGCAGTGTGTGTGTGTGTGTGTGTGTGTGTGTGTGTGTGCGCGTGCGCGCATATGTGTTTGAGAAAAGGTTTCATTATGTAGGCCAAGTTAACCTGAAACTTAGCATATATAGTCCAGGGTGGCCTTGAACTCATAGTAGCTCTTTGGTTTTTTTCATGTTAGCTTCACAGGTGTTTGCCACCAACCCAGTCATATATATGAGTATTAGTGAGAATATTAGGAATTCCAGTACATTCCAAGATGACACTTTCATGTATACGATGTGTTTAATTGTTTTCTACCCATCGTGGTTCTTATTCTCCTTCACCTTTCTTCCCTTCCTTATCCCTAATATGTCTTCTTTTAGTTTATTGTTCTTTTGAAAATCTAATAAGTACTGCATATGAGGGGAATCATGGTTATATTTCTGGGTTTTGTTTATTTTGCTTTGTAGAATGATGTCCAGTCCCATTGATTTCCTTTCAAACAGCATAATCACATCCTTTATATGGCTGACTATACCACCAGTGTATATATGTGCATAGCTTTTCCATTATTCATTTATCCTTTGATGGACAGACATCTAGACTGATTCTATAACTTGTCTACTGCAAATAGTACAACATGGGATATAATAGAAACATGGGACTGTAGCTATATGTATAATTAACTGATGCTGATTCTCTTGTGAACCTGCCCATACAAAGTATGGTGGAATTAGCGTGTAAGTAGCTATATTTTTAAATATTTGAGAAACTGCAAAACTGACTTGCATAGGGAAGAGACAGCTTTATATCCCGTCATGCAGATGGTACCCTCTCCTGCACATCCTCACCACTATTGTTGTGTGATTTCTTGATGATAGCAATTCTGGTTAGGCTGAGATAGGATCTTAATGATCTATTTTTCTTTTTAAAATTTTTGAGTTTATAATATCATTACAACTTTTCTCCCATCCCTTTCCTCCCTTCAACCTCTCCCATACTATCTCTCCCTGCTCTCCTTCAAATTTATGGCCTCTTTTCTCACTAATTGTTATTGCATACATGTATGCATATGTATGTACATATATTCCTAAATATAATTAGTCAATATAATGTTACTTGTATGTATATTTTCAGATGACAATTTGGCACTAGACAACCAATTGGCATGCTCTTTCCTGGGTAAGACCAATTCTTTCTTTCCCAGCTTTCCTCAGCGGTCTAGAGTTCTTTGGGTAGGGTTGAGGTCTTGTGGGCCTTTACACATTCAGTTTGATGTGTTTGTTAGTATCACCTTTTTCAGCTCATGTTTTATCACTCATACACTTTATAAGTGTACCTTCTGATATTACGAGAAGATACAATCTTACAGCAAAAGTCCTCCTCCTCTGGCTCTTACAACCTTTCTGCTCCCTCTTCCATAATGATTAGGTATCAGAATGTTTTGTAGAGGTCTCCATTGGGATAGGGATTCACAGCTCTCTATTTTGATTGGTTGTGTTTTTTGTAATGGTGCCTTGTTGCAAAAAGGTTTCTTGATGAGGGGTAAAGACTACACTTATCTCTTGAGTATAAGTACAATTGTTTATAGATTGCTATAATTTCAATGAACCTTTCTCATGTTGGATGATGATGCTCCATCCAAGAGCAAAATATTACCTAAGAAAAACCCTAATATTAGACATGAGGCATCCTCTTTTGAGTCATCAGCCAGAGCTGTTCAAGAAATCTTCAAAACGTAAAGTCTATTGATGTTGCCCTTGGTTACTTCCTTAGAGGTTGAAGGTAAGTCCCTATTGCTAAAGATACTATGCACTGCAGAAACACAGCCTTTGGGCCCCTGAGTTAGAAGTTACCTGAAAGCTCGCTTCCCGAGAACCAGCTTTCATAGCACCAAAAGGCATCATGTGTGATTCCAAAGAAAAGAGGCAAACAATAGTCCCATCTAGCTATGATTCCTGTGAACCCTATCAACAACTACCATGGCACACTAACTCCAAGGTCACAATAGTGCCATGCATAACTTGGCAGTGGAAAACAGCTCTCTAATTGAACTAAAGACTTGCTCAACAAGAGGGAAACCATGTCAGATACCAGAAAACCAGTGGACTGCTGAGTGTTCGTGTAATGGTTGTTGGAGGAGAACCTACAACCTTTCATTTCCTAAACCGATGTAATCCCTAACAACAATTTATAAACTTTTGTCCTTAATGAATTTTGATTTACATTTACCTAATGGGTAAAGATGTTGATATTTGTAAGGGTTCTTGCTGTTCATTTGTACATTTTCATTTGAAAGTGTCTGTTCATTTCATTTGTCTACTTAGATTATTAATTCACTGTTTTTTAAAATTCTCTTTATAGTAGTGTTATTTCTTCCTTTATGAATAAATACATGGCAAAGATTTACTTCTGTTCTATTTTATTAAAATAAGATTTATTCTTGAACAATTAGATACAAAGATTTTTCTTCTAATCTCTAGACTGTATCTTCACTACATAGCCTCCTCTGGAACATAGGGTTCATTTCCACAGTTTTATACAATGGTCCCTCAGAGCTTTCCTTTTCTAGTGACCCCAGAACTGCCAGATATTGCCTGGTCTCAGCAGTTTTCTGAAACCCCAGAGAAAGACTCTAGGATGACTTCACTAGGATGACTCACTCTCGTATATTGCCTATGTCCAAGGCTGGTACCTCATGGATGGCACTGCCAAGTTCAACTTCTGGCTTGGGATATCCCTTGCCCCTTGTATCACATCAGTGACAGCTTTTGTGTATTGAAGCAACTGCATTCTAGAATCAAGCATCCCCTTAGGCTTTCTCCCTTTATGTTCTGGAAGCTTAGCTGGGTAACATTTTACCCTGGAGAGCAGGTATTCAAGCATATCAAACCTATGGAAGACATAACTCATTCAGACTCTCAGACCTTGGTTCAAGAGAGTCATTGTTGCGTTCCACTAGTGGCATGCTCCACCACCACCAGAACCAAAAAATTGACATTATCAGAGCCTCTCTTCTTGTCTCATATCTGAAGGATTCAGTGGGATAAATCTAATGGGAATCTAGGACAGCATCAATGTGAGAGTGCTGTTCTATTTTGTGCATTATCATTGTTAGAAGAATGTTTCCATGTTCAAGGTTGCCTCTTAGATTCCCTGAGACCAAGCTAAATGACACTCCAGCTGTTGCATCCCCATTTCCAGATGCTGAAGGCAAGAAGTAAAAAAGGACAGAAAAGAACAAAATGTACCTTTCTGTGTCATTTAAAATAAACTTTCCCTGAGCTCTCTCCACTTAACGTTTCATTGGTCTGAGTTAAGTCACAGGACCACTAGTTATAGACCATGCTGAGAAGTGTTGGCTTCTCACAGAATGTATTGCTGTCTTGAATGTAATTTGGATACATACCAAAGCAGAGCACAGCAAGTGAGCAAGACACTAGCACTCTCTAACCATCCACTAGTAAGATATCCTAGCTGGAGGGGCATAGGCATTGGCATTTGGCATGTAGTAGAAGCTGTGGTGCTGACATTTGGGCTGTGGATATGTGACATAGGCCCTAATAGCACCTGATATCATGTATGCTATCTTCCTTACATGCATCAGGGAATGTCATTGTGTACTTTCTGTTAGATACAGGCATGTCCTGCAATGTCTGAGACATGCATCATGGTGTTGTAAGAGGGGGAGCACGGGCTGTGTTCCCAGCACCTGAGAGGAATGCAGGCACTTTTGTTCTATCCTGCCCGGCTGCACGGCTAGCTTACATTTGAAATAACCACACGAAAATTGTATTAATTAAATTATTGCCTGGTTCATTATCTCTAGCCTTTGCTTGGCTAACTCTTACATCTTGCTTTAACCTATATCTAGAAATCTGTGTGTCATCACGAGGTGGTGGCTTACCGGAGAAGATTCTAACCTACATCCATCTCGGGTTGGAGAATCATGGCATCTCTGCCTGACTCAGTCTTCTTCCCAGCATCCTATTCTCTTTTCTCTGCCTATCTAAGTCCTGCCCTATCTAAAGGCCCAGGCAGCTTTCTTTATTAGCCAATGAAAGCAACACAAAATACAGAAGAACCCTCCTACACCATCATGGTAAGTAGAGAAATGAACCATGTCTATGTTGTGAATGAAATTGTGCCCAGACAGTGATCTCACAGATTTTTCCATGTATGAGAAGGCCTTGGGAGCAGTGGTCACGACATTTTGTGGGCTCCACTTTGAAGCTCAAAGTAGCACTAAGACCACAGTGTATCCTGGTCATCTGGGGTCTGACAGAAGCCTGTGGAAGATTGTAGCAAGTCTAACATTTGAGTGCTTTTTCCTTAAAAGTATGCACTCCTTACCATTCCTGCCTCAGATATGGAAATCAGAAGAAAATGATATTTTGCTAAGATCAAAAGTTTAAGGAAGCTTCTAATAAATCTTATCATTAACACTTCACCCTGACATTCTTAAGATCCCTGAAGTATTAAATTGCTATGAAGTGCACATGAATGTTATTCAAAATCATTTTCATAATAACAGATTATATACAGAATAACATTCACACTAAGGAGGGTTTCAATGGGAGAAGGAGGGAGATTAGAGAAGGACACAGTGTTAAAATAACTAGAATTTATTGTATACATGGGTGAAACTGTCAGCAGATACAAAAATGAAAAATAAAGTAACTGCAGAAGTGCCAACGTGCTACGGTGCCAGAACTATATGAACCATAGCTTGAACATGGGCCTTAAAATATTTCCTGAGTCTCTATGTCTCAGAGTAACTCCTCAATTATGGCATACATTTGGAATCATGTGAAACTTGTTAATCCTTCAACAGAAACAAGATAATTCTTGGGAAAGAGATCGCTAGAGACTTCATTGCTCTGAGACTATTAGAAAGAGCACAGTGTCTAATAGGAGATTGCACTTGCTACTTTTTTTATTTGTTTATTTTGTTATAGAAATATATGTCTTAAATGTGGATTGGACAAAACTGATAGACAATGTAAACAATTCCAAATCACTTTGGCGAAATGGATTGCCCACTCATTGCATGTTACTTGTGGGGAAAAAGTCATAATAAATATGATATAATTAATATAATAGAATATCTCACTTTGCACACTCATAGGAGCTTATAAAACAATCTCTTCTTGTTTCCCCAGGTGGCGAGAGCACACATACCAGAATTTCTATATCTTACTTTAATGATCACAATTCTCAAAATTTCTGTGTTAATGTTTACATGTTTTAAATATTTTAACAGTGCCAAACTGGTGGACTTAAAGTATTTATGAATTCATCCCAATAAAAATAATGGTTTGATAATGCCCTATATGAACTCTGACACATACTGTTTTCACATTGTGGGGTTGATTCCTAGTGGTGAGTTCGTGGCATCAAAAGAAAAGTTTATCTTTATATGTTCATGGGTATTGATAGACTGCTGTCTAATATCTTTGTAACAATTTGAATTTCTGCCTCATCTCTTTTATCCTTAATTCCTTTCATCCATTTTCCCATGGTGACATCTGTACTTTTTGTTTGTAAATTCTCTTTGCAATTTTTATATATATCAGTCTTCTGTGTTATGTTTCTATAAACATTGTCTGTTGAGTCTTGGCCCTTTAAATCAAGATATACCATTAAAATACTTCCAGGTTTTATGAAGTAAATAAAAGAAAAAATGTATTCACTTTTTCAATTTCTTCCCAATCATTTCAGCTCCTTCTTCAGATGAATAATTCTTTTTTCAAGATGAAATATATAGTGCCAGTATTGAAAGAACTTTAAGTTGTGTTTTCAATCTTGATTGATACATGTATTTGCATATAATATTTATTAGTTGGGAAGTGAAATGTTGAGTCTCATTTATAATGGATAGGGATCAACTCTCGGAAATTAAACCGCCCATCATCTTAAGCCTTCATCATTTGTTTATAGTGAGTAAGATTAATTATTGTCAGATACAAAGTGAATTCTGCTTAACTTGGTACAATGTAGTACCAGGAGATAGTCTTTCTCTCAAGTAATGTTGTTGAATTTCTTGATAAACCCTTCCTCTCCTACTCCACCCGTTTCTGCTGGCTACCTTTCTGATCTCACCTTCATTTTAAATATTGACTTTTTTAGTTTTTAAGAGTTACACACAATACTGAATTTACATACTTTCATTTCTCTTTCCAATTTTTTTTTGTGTCTCTCCCCTCCTTTTAACTATATGACCTCTTTTTCTATTATTATTGTTTAAAGCACAAACCTCTCTCTCTCTCTCTCTCTCTCTCTCTCTCTCTCTCTCTCTCTCTCTGTGTGTGTGTGTGTGTGTGTGTGTGTGTGCATGTGTGTGCGTGTGTGATAAACATGTATATAGCATACCGAGTTCATCTAAAGTTTCGCAAATGCACATGTGTTTAGGTTGACTACTGGGGTTTGATAGCCTAGCAGTCGGCTCAATTCTAAAGAAAACTGATTTTCCTTCTCTCAGCTTCCAGTTATTGCCTGTCATTCTTTATTTAGGTGTGGAACCTTGTGAAAATCCCCCATCCACACTGGTAAGTCAACTAACAATGACATTATGTAGCTCTTGTTTACCCAACCATATTCTTTACACCAACTCTTTCTTTTCTAGATATGAGTGCTAGGATCATGTTGTACTTACCTTTCTGTGCTAACCATTTCTCTAAGCATAGCCTCTTCCCACATCATGCCAGCTGTCACAAATGAGAAAATTGCTCTCTTTGTATGGCTGCGTACACATAACACATTTTCTTTACCTATTTTTGGTTGATCGGCATTAAAATTGGCACTGATCCTAGCTACTGCTAGTGCTTCAATAATATGAACGTGTACCTATCTTTCTGACATGGTTATTTCATTACCTTTGGGTTTATGCCCATTTCTGAAACTATTGAATTGTAAAATGAGATCCATTTTTAGTTTCTTAAGGATATTTCATGTCCCAGGGCACCAAAGCTATACTAATTTACATTACTGCCAACAGTGCCTAAGGCTCCCTCTTTTTCTCTACCTAACAGAGCACCTACACTTTATCTTCCTGACTACAGTCCTCACTGGAGTTAGGTGACAGTCATCTCAATGTGGTTTTTATTTGTTCTTGCCCAGGTCTTTATAATAGTGAATATTTTTCATGTATCTGTTGGCCTTTTGTACACTGAATTTTGAAATATCGCTTTTTAGATTTTTAAGATATTTTATTTTTGCTAATTGCATTTATTGAATTCATTTTTAAACACTAAAAACTAAAAACTAGAATGCCATGTTATTTTTCTATGAAATGGCAGCATGCTATTTTTGCTACATTTTCCACTCAACATAAGAATAACACCTTTGTTGCATTATGGTCTCATAAATGCTGTGGTTTAACTTTCAATTATCTACCTTCCCTGTGTGACTTCTACATCTATCCTGATATAATCAGAGACGCGACCTGAGTATTGTTAGAAACACTCCACTTCTTGCTAAATCAATTCCTCTCCTTTTAATAGTCCCTATCAACAATCTCTTGCCTACTTTGAATCAGTCATCTTTTCAGGTAAAAATTCACAGTACAATACTTGGTTGAAAGCACTCATTAATTCTGAATTGAATTTATATACCATTCGTGTTAAAACTGACATTTCATTTAGTTAAATCTGAACAGGAAGAACATCACATGGTTTCTTTTTGGAAAGGCTTGTTTGTTTTATATCCATGAATGTATTCTGATATGATAGTTCATTCAGGACATTGTACTTAATCTGTGGCTAGTATATAATTTTGGTTTCTATGGGATAAAGTATCTTCTGTAGTTTCCTACATGTGTGGCTAGAGAACATATATTCTTATTTGTGTGTGTTTGTGTGGGGGGCTGTGTGTGGGTGGGCAAGTGAAGGTTCAGGTGTGGAGGTCAGAGGGTATCTGTCCTTACCTTTTTCCGTGTGTGAAACAGGGTCACCCATTGCCCCTATCCCCACAAACATACACATTGCTCATCCCTATATGTTCCAGGATAGCTGGCCTGAGTTTACAGAAATTATCCCTCTCATGTTGCAGGATCTCTGTTCTGCCATCCCACGCACAAATGCTTCTGGCTTTCTATGGGTCCTGGGAGTCTCAGGTACCCATGTTCTCAAAGCTAGCAGTTTATTCCTTGAGTCTTGCTCCCAGTCCCATATTAGCTACTGATACACATTACTAGAAATATGGAATATTAGATTTTATTCATTTTGTGTGTATGTTTGTGGGGATAGGGGTATGCACGTGGTGATCACAGTACAATTTGTGGGAGTTATTTGTCTCTTATTCCATCAGTGCTGCTAAGAGAATGTATCACAGAGCAATTTACAATCAAGAAAAAATATTTTCACATATCTGGATGTTCGCAAGCCTGAGGTCAAGGGAATGGTAGTGATATTTGTACTGTGCCACTACTTGTTAGGAAATCCAAAGGTAAGACAAGGAGAGATAATGTGAAGAGACTGAACTCAACTTTTTATAAGAAAATCCTTGTGGTGGTAATGATGTGAATTCATTCATGAAGGTAATACTTCCATGATTTTCACTCCTCCCATTAGATCCAACATCTCCAAACCACCACGGCAAGGATCAAACATCAACATATGACTTTTCAGAGACACATGAAAGTTACAACACTATTTTCTTATCTCTGTCTCTTCATGCCAAAACTTAGAAATATCATAAGTAGTAGATAGAGAAAAAGAGGTGGAGATAAAATGTAAAGGAAAAAAAGGACATTTCCATTTCATCCACAGAGTCAAAAGCCTGTGAGAAAAAAGTTGCAAAGTAGATGTGAGGTGAAATCTTGAACTTCACTGAATTCATACTGCCTTAATTCAGAAAAGAAGGCCTATATTTATAGCAGCCTGTGGGTTGTATTTAAAATACCAATAGGAAGGGACAGAAATTGCAGAATGTTTCTCAAAAATAAGTTAGTTAAAATAAATGATGAACTTTATATGAATTTTTTAGTGTTGTTTTTGTCTCATTACTAAACAAATAAACTAACGAGTTAAGATATGTTGACATTTAGATTCTGGCTTAAATCTTTAAGCCAAGTGTTGAAGTGTGATGTTTCAGGGCAGAAAGCTCCTGCTTTCATTATCCTCTGCTGTTGCTATTAACTTACTGTTAGAATGGACTCCAGAAGCTAACACGGAGTCTTTACTGCACTCCAGTGCTTCTGGAATCTTCCAAGAACCATTTAGATGGCTGATAAAACAACCCAGTATTGCTTCTGCAAGATCTTTAGAGAGACCATCACTCTAATGGTAACTTGACCTTTCCTGGATCCTTTGTCTCAGGTTACCATGTGTTTTATTATTGCTGGTTCAATAGAGAATATCTCTACACACAGTCTGGAGTGGGTCTAAGTTGTTCTCACTTCCCTTTCCTATTATTGATCATTACAGTCTGGTTGGGCTCATTTCCTCATCCTTAAAGCTAGGGTTTGGTTTGACTGACAGCTGATGTCATTGATCTTGGGTTATCATCACCACCACTAAAGCTATTCATATCCACTAATCTTTGATGGGGATTTGATAAAGAGATCTGCTTCAAGCATGAGACTATTTTTTAGAAGTGTCTCAGCGTAAAAACAGTGGGGTAGGGAAAATGAAACTCTTCAGTTGTTAGATATTGGTAAAAGGCACATAGTGATGGCCAAGCTCAAGAATGAATAGGGGACACAGGGATGGCATTTAACCCAAAGTTTTTTCCCAGCTCAGCCTTCTATAGACACCATTCTCATATAGGTTTCCTCTTTGTGGAAACTATTGTCTCCTCCCTTTTCTCAGTTATACTGTCATACCTGGTTTCATGTCCTCAAAGTAATCATGGCTTAATGTAACCCATCAGCCATGTAAAATAATGTTTCAATTGAGGGTCTGGTATTATGAGGCATTATTAATGAGCAAAGCACTGTGCCTGTGTGGAGAGTCCTTGTAGGTGAAATCTTGCCAAGTGTGTTGGTAAATATTGGTAAATGATGGCAAAACCTTAAAGGGTTCTAGAAGCACCAAATAGATAAGTCTCAGGGCGTGCCTACAGGGGTTATCTAGATTAGGTTAAATGATGCAGGAGGATCCACTCTGATCTTATGTGACCAGCCAACCTCCTGCTACCATGCCTTTGCCACAACTGGAATACATCCACAAAAATATGAGTCAGAACAAAACATTCCTTTTTAAATGTCTTCTTGTGAAATGTTTTTCCATGACAATGAGAAAAGTTACTAACTGTTGAATCTTGATTAATGAGTCAAGTAGTCATGACAAATGGAAAAGGGAAGCGCCCTTTCCAGGTGTAAGCCAAGACCTTGTTGCAGGAGGAGAACATTGTGCTATGACATCTCCAAAACCATGACCATGAGTAACTCTTTGGCCTCAAGCCTAGATGTCCTTGTTAAAAAGTTTAACAGTTGTAAACTTGAAAACTCTATAGTTTTAAAAAAATCAAATTACATTACCACCCACAAAGCTATATTGAACATGCAGTGTTGTATACAGCAGTGCTTATGAGTACTGGCCTAATGTGTTCTGACCTCTGCCGATGTGTGCTGGGTGTTGAAGATGTGTGCTGGGCATTGATGCAAATCACTGGATTTTGATGGTGTGTGCTGGGTGTCGAAGATGTGTGCTGCTGGCTTGCACTGATGTGTGTTTGGACTTTGATAACATACAGAGTGAGCAGCTTGGTTGTACACTGTTAGAATCTCTGGGTTTCTCATAAATCCTGAAAGAAAATTATGAAAAATGTAAAATATAAAGCCAGATGTGATGGTGCACCACTGTAATTTAGACACTTGGAAGCCTGAAACCAAACAATTGCTGTGAGTTTGAGCCCTGTCTGAGCTGGATAGTGAATACAAAACCAGCTGGGCTATGATATAAATATCTCTACTTTTATATTATAAGGAATACCAGAGAGATGACCATTTATACAAAAAGAAGTTGATGTATTTCATGATACTGAAGTCAGGGAAGTGTATGAACATGCTACCTTCCAGGGCCTCTAGCTGCTAGATTAGTGAAAAATGAAAGGACAAAAAATATACAGGGAAGACTCAAACCAAATGGTCCTAGACTCAGAGCAACTTATTTCTTCAATAGCTAATCAGTCCTGTGATGGAGAACTGCTAATACTTCTGAATGACCTTCAGTGTGTACATTTCACCTGTTGTGTGGTCCTTCTTACATAGAACTAGCGGTTTTAAATTAAGGATGCAATGAACACCACCATCCTAACATCACATCTACAGTGATTGTTTTCAAGAAAGTCCCAATCAGAGGTCCTGGAGACAGGTTGGTTTTACCAATAACTTCTGAGCAGATGTAGCCAGCCCACAAGAGGAATAGATCCTAGGAAATCAATATTTAGAGGCTAATTCTAGGTTAGCTTAGATTCCCTTAGCTTGAAAAATTCTGTGACCCTGGAATTTAAGCTATTTGAAGTCTCTTTATAGCTTTTGTTTACACTGAAGAAAAGGAGAAATACTGAGACACACACACACACACAGAGCAGGGTTCAGTGAGTGCAGGGTAAAGCACGCAGTGTACCTAAGAGCAAAGGAAGGCACATGCTTTGGTATATATCAAGTCCACAATATCCTGCCAGAGGCTCACGTCGGGTCAGCCACTGAGCAGTTTACAGCAGTTTTGTTTACACAGAGATTAATTTAGAGATTAACCAGGTGACTTTGCAAAAGTTCTGAAGAAGGGTTCTCAGGAAGGCTCATAAAGCATGTTTGTGGGTAGCTATTAATGTTTATGAGTGTGGGGTGTGTGTGTGCATGTGTGGGGAGAGGGAGGGAGGGGGAGAGAGTGGGTAGGGTGGGAGAGAGGGACTAGAGTGAGAGACTGCACACTATGCCTTATATATCTTCTTAGATTTCATCATTTAAGTCACTCAGTACAAAAATACATAAAATAAAACAATAAAATATACATTGAAGGGTACAGATAGCTATTCGTTGGTTGACACCTAAGCACATGGTATATAAATTTTCCTGGCCACTGACAATAAGTTTATTTAAAATTCTTCTAATGACTGTAAACCAAAGGGGGACTGGATCTCATATGTATTGGGAACACAACTGAAAGTCAAGGGTTTACAAAATGGATTTAATTCCAATTATTATGTATTTTTTTGGCAGGGGAGGAAAATGTGTAAGAAGCCTAAATGAAAGAAGAGAAGAGGAGAGAGGAGGAATCACATAACCTTGCTCATACTACACGTAGGAGAGCACACTGATATTCTTAGGCACGTTCATGGACAGTCACCCAAAGTTCTTCTATATCGTTGGGGCATCCAATCTTCAGACCACAGGCTCACAGTATCCAGCAGACTTTTCCATGAAGCAGGAAATTTCAAAGACAGTTTCACCTATATTGGCAGTTTTCAGTTACTTTCTTTTGTGTCCTGCAAAAAGTCTGGCAGACTCTTTCAAGAAGCAGAAACCCCAAAGTACTATCTCACCTGTAAGGAAGTTCAGCAGTCATCTCTTCGTGGGTCCCACATGTCCAGACACACAGCATGCTATCAAGAAGTCCAGGCAAGAGCAGTTTCATGCCCAAATCACTAACCAACACCATAAAGAGCCTCTTCAGTGCCCATCTTTCTCTGGAAGTAGCTTGGTGCTGCCAGAAGCATATGTGTCCCAATGTCATGAAAAGTCCTAAGTTCTTAAACATCTTAAATGCCATATTCTTAAGACCTTTGAAAGATTTGAAGAATCCTTATCCATCTGAAATATATCTCTGCACATCTAGATAACCTAACTATCATGACTATAAGCTTAACTATTACAGATAACTATTAACTTATATTTCTTAATTATACATTGCATTTTTAAATGAGCTGGACAAACACAATACCTTAATCAAGATCAGAAATACATATGTAGCCAGCTGTCTCTGTGACTTGTTACATATTTTGGAAGTTGTTTGATTGCACTTCCTAATTACTCAGGTAATGTTATTTCCCTTCTCAGATCTTCGATTGGGTTGAAGATTAGATAAATGTAGTTAGTTACTTTCTTCTCATGACTTGGCCAATTTATTGATTGCATAAGAATTAAGCTAGTTGACTGAGATGGAGGGGGGAGGGCCTTGGGCTTACCATAGGACAGGGTATCCTGTACCATCTTAAGGAAGCAGGGGGAGGGCAGTGGGGTAGTGGGGGAGCGGGAGGGCAGGGAACAAGGGGAGTAAATGTAAATTTTTCTTTTAACAATAAAAAATAAAAAAAGAAATACATATACACAGTATAACAAAATTGACTTTAAATTGGAATCAATAAACCAAGACCCATACCAATGCAAATCTCTATAGCATATCCCTCTTTAAATGTAAACAAACATTTACAAACAATCATTTAGGGAATTTGGGCATAGTTCTCTCCAAACTACTTTCTGCTGTTTATTGGGTGAAGTCATTTTTGGGGTGTTCACAGTAACCGTTTGGGGGATCTTGGTCCATCAAACCACTTTAGTTATTACTCAGATAAAAAGGGTTTATGTGCTGCATGCTCCTTCCCAGAATTTTATCTGAGTAATAACTAAATCTACCATGCAACACATTGTGTGGCCTGGAAATATCTCTGTGTATGGCAGCAGGAATTCGCCATGCTCTCCTGCTTGTGAATGCCTAGTAGACCCAATTCTGCTCCCTGCCCAGGTGGGAAGTGCTGAGCCATGGGCATGGTCTCAGCCATGTTTCTCCCAACCCCAAGTGGACACACAAGCACAAGGGCCCACAAACACCATTCATGTGCTCAGCCTCCTGAACGAGCCAGAGTGGTTTGTGCTGCCATCTGAAACTCTGTGGTTCTTTTTTTCTTTTGCTACTGCTGTTGAATCAGGCAGACCTCTCTTAAAGGAGCTGCAACATGCCACCAGCAAGCAGAGTCCATCAGGAAAAAAATATGGCTAAACTTTGGTTTTAGTGTCTAGAATTCCTTTCCAAGCTTTCTCAGGTTTTATGTATATTTAGTTAGCACACGTTGGAGCGCCAATCTGTTGTATGAAGCCACTTGTTAGTTCCTGGCTGCTCAGCCCCAAAATAACCACACACAAACTGTATTAATTAAATCACTGCTTGACACATTAGCTCTATCTTCTTTTTGGCTAACTCTTAGATCTTAATTTGACACATTTCTAGTAATCTGTATATTGCCACAAGGCTGTGGCTTACTGGGTAAAGTTCTGGCATCTGTCTTGGCAGGGCTACATGACTTCTCCCTGACTCCGCTTCATTTCTCCCAACATTCAGTTTAGTTTTCCCTGCCTAGCTATATTCTACCCTATCACAGTCTCAGGACAGTTTCTTTATTAGCCAATGGTATTCACAGCATACAGAGAAGAATCCCACTGTGTGTGTGTGTGTGTGAGAGAGAGGGGGGGGAGGGGGAGATGGATACAACTGTGGAGAGAAAATGAGAGAGAATTTGGATTGTTTAGAAGTATGTTAAAGCAAACAAACACTGCCTTTGTAATAGGTAAGCAAGATGGTTCTAGACATTTGCATGAGAACTCTACAGATAAGCAATGTCTTTGTGCTAGCTCTAGACAGAGAGGTGGGTGTAGATATGATGTGGGTATAAAGATCAATAGAGTGAGAGAACTTGAGAGTTCTTATTAGAAATTGTCTATTATGTTTAGGGTGTCCAGCAAATTCTAGGGCCTTTCTGTTGAGGCAGCAAAATGGAAACCTATGTTGTCTGGAACTGTGCTAAGGACAAGAAAGTTGATGGCACAACTACACTCCAAGAGCCAGAAGGCTTGAGGAAATATCCTCCACTCTGTAGAAGATGGATCTTTGAGTTCTTGAGGCTCAAATTGAGTACATGTGTCCCATCTAGACAGAGAGGGAGTTGATTTTACTCACATTACCATATTAAGTACCTGACTCATCTTAAAACATCCTCAAATAAACATTCAGAAAAGTGTCTAACCAACAATCTGGGCACTTTATGGTTCAGGGAAGTTTACAATGGCTACAGTGTTAATATTTGTGACCCATTACATCTCATCATTGAAATAGCAATGCTCAGTACTATGGTATAAAGAATATTATGATACCAAGAGCTAAAGTTTCTTGGGGGGTAATAGGTCAAATGATTTTCATTTGCCATTCATTTCTACCATGTGCAGACAGAAAAGGTACCAGCTATCAGAAAGTGAACCCTCACTAGGCAGAGTTTTTCTGTGCCACGATCTTGGACTTTTTCACCTCCATGAAAAGCTAATCTTGCTATTTTGTAATCCATGTGACCTAACAGTTTCTTTGAAGTCAGAGCAGCAGAAGAAAGCATAGAAAATTAATGATCCTAGCAGTGGAAAACCTTTTCTTTGAATGAAAGAAAGAAAGGAAGGAAGGAAGGAAGGAAGGAAGACAACTAAGTTCTCCTAATATTTAGATTTAAAGATGAAAGATGTAACTTGAAAAATTGAAGGGAAAAAACCCACATTATTTCTGCAGCAAATTTCTCTTTCCTTCTTCATATCTAATTAGACTCCTTGAAATTGCCACAGCATCATATCCTACTGCTTCTTCCCACACATGCAATATGCTAAAACTGCTGGAACACTCTATTCCCTGAAAACCCCATGCAGTCATGGACTCATTTGCCCCCGAGATTTTGAGTACTCTGTACTCTGAGTACTTGTCTGGCACCCATACTTCATATGAACATGAAACAGGTTCTTTCTTATCAGATACCAAATCAAATGGGTCTTAGACTGTCTAGCCTCTGGGAAGATATTTTTTCTCTCCTATTCCCCCTCTGCTCCTTTCCCCTTCATGCTACTTTCTTCCCTCACTCCTCTCCCCTCTTCTCTCCTTCCCTCTCCAGACACCCCTTCATGTCTCATATAGACCTGGCTAGTTTGAAATACTCTAAGCCTAGGATAGTTTGAATTCCTGATCTTCCTGGCTCTGCTTGAGTCAATGCTAGGGAGCATTGGAAAGAAATAAAAACACTCTGTGGTCATGTGAGTCATGTAGAAAGGTCTGGCACTGCAGCCAGATTTTGTCTTTTTACTCTCCCATATGGTTTCACTGTTATGAATAAGCATCTTTTGCTGAGTCGGACTGTAGACTAATTGGCTTGTCCGTAGCTTGTAAGCAGTGACCACATGTTTATCTGCCCTGGCTTTCTTCCAAGGAATGATGGTGATTAGCAGACTAGTTTTTCCATAGAATCTCACCATTCTTGCTTTTATTGTGTGCTGTTGAGCTGACACTGACAATGTGCTTTTCAAAGTAAGTTTTCAAAAGGCTAAAAATTAGAACCATAATATGACTCAGCTATACCTCTCCTGGGCATATGCCCATTGGAAGAAGTGTGGATGAGAATGCAGAGTTTCCCATCAGTCTTGGAGTATGTGAGGCCAGGAACTGGAGAGCGGAGGTTGGCATAAGTCATGGGAGATAGATGTGGTTCCTGGTACATACCAGGGACTTCTGGAAGTTGCCTTTAAGCCTGAGCAGGATGGGAAGATGTAAAGCCAACCAAGTGTGTTCATTGCATCTGCCCTGGTGTTTCCCAACATTTATTTAATGGCTTTCCTCCTGGTTGAGAGTCTTAGGCTTTTCCTACTGCCTAAAACATACCCATTAAAGAAAGGTGAACAAATACATTTAATAAGTAAGAGGGTCAAAGTGGTAGTGGGTCAGCAGAAGTTTTAAATTTTTCACCTACAATCCTTTTCCTCCAGATTGCAAAATTTCCCCATAACATTTGGGCTACATTCATATCAAGAAAGTAAATCTAAAGCCTTGAATATCAATAACCTAGAATAGAATAATAAGCATTTCTCTGAGTCATAATTTCCTTTTGTATTTTATTACAATTTCATTTGCTTGCTAGCTGTTCACCATCAGGGCAAAGCTCTCTTTCATTCAGGTTCATGTATTCTTTGTCTATGTTATATTATCATGGCATTCTGAGACATAGCTTTAAGTGTTTATTAAAGATTTAAAAACATACAGATTGATGTAATTTAAGTGAAAAGATGTTGTCATTTCTCTATAAAATGAGTGAACTCTTTTCCAAGGGTTTGTCTTCTTAAATTGCCTTGGGAGAGGGGGAAAAAAGCCTGTCTGTGTCCCTTGCAATGTTATAATTGAAAGTCAGCCCAGGGTAGGTGTGATCGAATTCATAATAATCTGTCACTACCAACTGCAAAGCAAATTAAGGGAACCAATTTATTTCAAAAGATGAAATATGAAACTTCTTCCTCTATAGAAATGACATAAATTTCTAGAGATTCCTTAATGACATTTTCACAATTCTCCCACAGCATGCTGTCAGGGAGGGATTTTATTCGATCATAATAACCACGGTGAAAATACAATTGTAGGGATGGGGGCACAGCCCAGATGGTATAGTGTTTGTCACTTAAGAATGTACACCTAAGTTCAGATCTCAGACAACCACATAAAAAGTCTGGTGTGTACCTCTGATCTCAGGACCAAGGTAACTGACTCAAGAGACCTTGGAGGATTGCTGACTAGCCAGTCCAGCTAAATTGGTGGGTGAGATTCAAGTTTAGTGAAGGACCTTGTCTCAAAAATAAGGTGGAGGAAGATTAAGGAAGAAACTGACATGGACCTCTTTTCTACAAATGTGTGCACAGACACAAAAGTTTGTATACACATGGTGTACGACACAAAACGAAACAACAAAATAGCAAAAAAAAATGCCTCCTGATTGATATGGATGGAATACTTTATAAATCCACAATTCACTGTTGTGGGAGTTGTGGAGACGGCATTGTTACATTTTACTTTTATTCTAAGAGCACAGATTAATTCTTATTCTGTTATTCCCTTTGGGAAACTTATCTTCTGGGTAACACTGAACCTGCTCCTTCTCACATTCCACCAACAAAGTTAGAAGACAGAGACACAGCTGATCTCATAAATAAATGAACATCAGTGTCAGACCAAAAACAAACAAACAAGAACAAAAACCTAAATCCAAACTGAAATCAAAACAAATCGTATGTTTTTGAGGTTGAAGTTAAAGCTTTAAACAGAGAAATTCAAGAAGCCTATATGCTACTAACAATGAATTGTTAATGGATGGTATAAAATAAAGATCTGGCTCATTGCCCGGCTCCCCCAGGAATTAAGTGTTTACTTAGGTCAATTTATATTCCAAACTTAAGATAATTGGAAAAGATGCTGAGAATTCTCTCTAGTCTCTTTCCATAAACATCCCCTGTAGCCTGCTGAAGGATGTGGATAAATTTGTCTGTTACTTTCTGCCTTGATATAAATGAAGAGAAATATGCTCATGAATGTAGTTTGAAGGACAGATAAATCAGGGTGCAATTCAGCCTTAAAAATTAATATTTCTGTACATCATGCAGGTCTTGTCACTGTATAATAAAAGCTTATTTATAGAATTCAGTGTCAAAGACCATCTGCACTATTTTTGGATGCAATATGTTCTGGTTTAATGATGTCAACTCATACCTAACTCAGGTTTCTGTAGAATAAACATCTAATCAAAATCTCAGAAGACTTTTCAAAGCATTTAAGCATTTACATATTGACCCTAGAAGGTTATTGATACAAATAGAACTTTTATTTTTATTTTTTTTTGTTTTTTTGAGACCGGGTTTCTCTGTAGCTTTGGAACCTGTCCTGGAACTAGCTTTTATCGACCAGGCTGGCCTTGAACTCACAGAGATCCACGTGCCTCTGCCTTCAGAGTCCTGGGATTAAAGGCGTGTGCCACCAGGCACTTAAATAGAAATTTGAAGGTGCTGAGCATTGCTGGTGGACACTAGCTCTTCTGGAACTCGGTAAGTGGAGGATGAGTCCTAAGAACAAAGCCAGCTTGAGCTACCTAAGATTCTGCCACAAAATTCCAAAGGAGCAGAGAATTACTCACCTCATCTTATGGTTTGGAAATGAAAGGTGCCCTCCCAATTGGCATGTTCAAGCCCTTGGTCCCTAGATGGCAGTGCTACTTTGGGAGGTGTGGAATCTATTGGAAGTTGGCAGACAGACTCTTATGGATGCCAGCATTTGAGTGTTATAGCACGTCTAGTTCTGGCTTAGCTCCCTCTGGTTCCAGATCCTCCAAGGTCCAAGCTGGTTTCACGGCAGCCACCATGCCTTCCTTGCCATGATTGTACCTTCTGAATCATCAGCCAAAATATATCCTTCCTCCTTCCTTAATTTGCTCCAGTCAAGCATTTGACCACAATGAAGAGAAAATTAGCATGGACAAGGTTCTGAGGGATATCGTCTTCAACTATAATACACTAATGCAAAGAAATCAGTAGCAAAGTCATTTATCAATTGAATACAGACCCAGTCCATTGAGTACAAAATACAACCTAGTACCAGACCCAATAGTGCATAGTAATTGAATACATGACAAGACTTACATATTAGAAGTGGCATCATAAGCCAATAATGAGATAGTAAAAAGAGATGGTGACATCTATGACTGTGCATATGATAATACAAGAGTATAGCTCAACTTTAGTTTCTGTCCTAAAATGAAATCTCATAATAATGTCTTAAATATAACAAATTAATCTTTACAGATATAAAGGAAGATAAACAAGAAACTTTTTTATACTTGGTGCAAAAACTGTGTGCACTGAAAACCAATAATAGTACTCGCAAAGGACAGGTATCCTAGTCTATTCTTAAAAGAACTTAACACCTAGCCTGAATACAAGGCTCTTAAAATGTCTAGGGAAATTACTGAAATACTTTGAAAACATATGTAGCCAATTAATGAGAATTGAACCATCTATGGCCTGGAAACAAATTAAGTGGTGTTCGACTTCACAGGAACTAAAGAAGAGCAAGAGAAAGCATAACAGGTGCATATGACTTTACAACCCTTTGCTTTGCAATGATGAAAAAATCAGGCCAAATCACCAACTAAGGTTTTGGAAAGTAACATTTGGTTAATCACACTGAAAATAATTTTCCCAATACATTGAGAAGATAAGTATGAACTTT
>JAQHUG010000018.1:2902550-2912964 GCA_028555095.1 Dicrostonyx torquatus | reverse complement strand
TGTTTGGGTGGAATGTTCTATAGATGTCAATTAAGTCCATTTGATTCATTACCTCTGTTAGATCCCGTATTTCTTTGTTAAGTTTCTGTCTGGTTGACCACTCCTGTTGAGTGGATCTGAAGCTGTGGTGCTCACCAAGGACCAGCTGCCATCAAGAGGGAGGCCCCATGGCACTTTTAGATAGCTACTTCACCAATTGGCTGATTAATTAAGCACATTCGTATTTAAGTTCTGTTACTTGAAGGGTGTGTGGCTTTGTGTGGAACTATCAGAGATGTTAAGATGGGGGCTTTCTTGTGCAAAGAACAATTCTAGTACAGCTGATAAAACTCAAAATAAATGAACTTACGCAATGGTAGTACATTATAGTAAATGCCTCAGCACCATTACCATGGGACAATGAGGACAGGACTCAAAGAAGGTGCTCTTAAATTGGTTCCAGAGTGGCTGCTCTGAAGGACAGGTCTTTGAATAAAGATGTCAATGGGCTTAGAAAGGGGTAATGTGAAAACCCTGGCAGAGACTGGAGAGGTTGAGCAAGAGGTTAGATATTGTGGTTAGGGCATAGCTTGGTGAAAGTAAGAAAAAAAGAGACTGAGTGAGGTTTGCCTCTGGGGCTGATGGTGTAGTCCAGTGGTGGAAAGCTTGCCTATACCACTCACCACTCTACGTCGGGCAACCTTGGCATCTGACACAGGACAATGAAAGCCTTCCAATCCACAGTAAACAGTTGCCTTTGCTGTGCAGGATCAGTGTATGGAAGGCAGGGCTAAAGTTCTGCAGATTCTCAGGTGTGACAAATTGGTGACCATGAGCTCTGGGGTTTCACCCGTGGAAGAGGAGAAACTGTCAATATGTTGGAGGTTCTATAAGAGCAGTGGCATAATTAGAGATGAATTCTCTAACAATATGCTACCCTGCTTAACCTGGAAACAATGTGCAAAATAAAGTTGTTATTATTATTATTATTTTTTAGTGTATCAGTGTTCTGTCTGCATGTATGCTTGTACACCAGAAGAGGGTATCAGACCCCTTTATAGACAGTTGTGTGGGTGCTGGGAATTGAACTCTGGAAGAGCAGCCAGTGCTCTTAACCACTGAGCCATCTCTCCAGCCCTTAAGTTACTTCTTCACAGCTAAACTTGAACAAGGTATCTTAGGCTTCACACTTTCTCATACTCTGCAGATAGGCAAGCATGGGTAAGAAGTTTGGCTATCTGTGAACTGGCAGTTGTGTAGAGCTCACATGTCCTGCCGTGTTAGGAAGTGGACCAACGTGGAGGAAGATCTGGCCACAGCCTTTCGGAGGGAACAAGGCCACAGGAACTTGAGCAAGCCAGCAGACGCCAAAAGTGGGAAACAGAATCTAGCTGTGCACTCCGTGATGCTGTTCCCTCTAAAATGTGCGTTTTAATTGCCAGTTGGAATTAAACATTTGAGATGATTGAAGTTGTATTAAGTCTTATGTTAATTTCTAGATACTGATCATTTTCCTTA
Organism: Dicrostonyx torquatus; assembly: GCA_028555095.1. NCBI lineage: Eukaryota > Metazoa > Chordata > Mammalia > Rodentia > Cricetidae > Dicrostonyx > Dicrostonyx torquatus. The sequence goes on along the minus strand of JAQHUG010000018.1, from coordinate 2,911,467 downwards.
GGGGAGCTTTTTCCCCTTAATTGAATAATTTGGCTAAAATTTCTCTTTACTAATCATTTTGGATTTGTTTTTCCCCAAGCAAAATGGGCTCTTTCATTGATGTGAGGCATTTTATAATTTCAGAAACATGTTCTTAGATCATATCTTTAAGTAAAAATCTAATTGTTGGCATTTATTATTTTAGTGGGAACTTTAGTAGTTTGGTCTCTATCTCATTTTATCTCATTCCTCTTTTTAAATATCTTTTTTATTCTGGGATAGTTTTCTCCTTTCCTTTCCTTTTTATCTCTAAGTCAGTTTCATATCAGCATGCTAGGTATGCAGGGCCCAGTAAAGAAAAGCTCGACAGAGGCCTGAGTTTCAGATTATCCTAAGGCAATACCTGGTTTCAGAAAAGACCACAGACTGAGACCACCCAGACACTACCCAGGAACAGACCATTCAAAAGAAATTCCTAAAGTTCCAAAGGAAATTCCTAACTTTTCTACCTTTATAGATAGGGTCACCTGAAGTCCCTTAGCCCAGTACACACCCATCCCCTTTCACCAAGATGTCCCTAGACAAATTTCAGCCAATCAGGGGTCCTGAACCGTAGAAATCTCTCACCCCAAACTCTGCTATGATAAAGCCCTCACCCCAACTGAGCTCGAGGCTCTCTTCTCATGCCACTTCATTGGACACACAAAAAATCAAATTTCAAACTTGAATTAAGGCTCTTTGGCTTTACATTAGGGATTCAGTCTCCATGGTGGTCTTTTGGAGGTCCCTGTGATCTGGGCATAACAGGTACACAGATCTCTTTAGTTCCCACAGTTGCCAAGTGCACAACTTCAAAGTACCTCACTTTGATAGCTTGCAGGGGACTAGGGATACACTAGGATACATGATGTTTTATGTTTAGAACTGAGGCCGTCTCCGTTACACTGGAATTACTCCATTGCACTGGCCGATTGGTCAGCATCCATGAAACTGTAACTGAGGGCAGCGCTCCCCTTGACTAGGCTAAGGATGGTACTGCTACCATGCCACATGCTGCATGAGAATAGTATGATCAGTTACAGACCAAGCTAAGAGTCTGAGGAATCTGAAGAACACCCCTGGCCAAATGATGTCACATATTTCTTAATGTCCTAATGCGATACATCATTTTTATGCCGGTGTTTGTGCAGTATTCAGACCCACTGAATCCTCAGCTATAAAGCCTGGGCAGTAGGTAGAAAGGTTGGTGTTGACCTTCAACTTCAGGGTCTAGAATATCTTTGGAGACAAGCCTCCAGGCACACTCGCAGGGAGAGTATTTAGATTAGGTTACATTCTGGGCACACCAGTGAAAGATTATAGTGATTAATTGCAGTGGGAAGACCCACCTTAAGGTTTGGGCTTTGACTGTGAACTGAGCAGCTGCTCCAAGTTCCAGCTGCCTTGACTTCTCGATTCAGAATTTTCAAGTGGGAACTAAAACTCTTTTCCCCTGGAGCTGTGCTTGCCAGGATATTTTATAATGGCAACAGGGCAAACGAGTGTCACAGCACATATATGATATTATGCACTGTATATACTGAAATATATAAATTTATATTTTATTTATTATCAGAAATGTTTTAAAAATCAGACTTTATAATTAAAAGAAATAACATTTTGTCTTCAGACTTCCTTAAATGATAAGATTTTCTTTATGGGTCAGAGGGCACATCTGATTTGTTTATATAAGCTTAGATTGTTTAGAGGTAGTGGTTCACAGCCTTTCTTAGTGTATCATCTTATTAATGAATAATTATTGATTATTATTTTCTTATTATGAAAATTTATTATTGAAAATCATTTATTATTGTTGTCAGAACAATCTTTAAAATATGTGAAGGCACAGCTGAAACTCTTCTGAGCTGAATCATTTGCAGAAAAAAGTCTTTCCTATGTTAATATGAAAATTTAATTAGTGCTCTGTAAAGCTGTATATTAGGCAGAGGGAAGGCATGCCCAATCATAAGTCTTGTTGAATAAGTGTTTTAAAAATTCATAGAGGATGTCTCTCACCCCACCAACTAGCTGAGTATCATCCATTGTCAGGTTGTTCCCAAGTTGGCTGTGGGATGGGTTTCTATTGAGTAGAGAATCTGACTGTTTTCATTTTCCACATTTCAGAGTTATTATGACAGAAGACAGTTTACAACAGCTGGATTTTTGTGCAAATGTGTAGCGTACCTGAGAGGATGTTATTTTTTTTTTTAAAAAAAAACTATGCTTTTCTCTTTCTCTCTTCAATAAGAGTGAACGATAGTAAGACTTCTGAGTTCTCAGAAGCCAGCACATACAGAAATTGCTCAGTTAGGCAGTCAGAGGAAAACATTTTCATTTTGCAAAGGATGAGATTTTGAGTTTAGACCCCAGAGAGCCATTATTTTCTATCAGTTGAAAAATTCATTAGAGACAGTGTTTGTTGTATCCTAGGTTTCCTTCAAACTCTCTAGTTTGCTACCTGATAATTACTTGACATTCTCATCCCCTGCCTCCACCTCCTTCTCAAAAGCTGGGGCTATGGGTATGCATCATAATGTGTAGTATAAGGGGCGCTGGGTGTGGCCTGGCTGCATGCTAGACAAGCGTCCCACTGACTGAGCTCTACCCTCATCTGTTATGAGTCTTAACATTACTTCACGTTCAGCCTCTCACACTTCAGTCTATGGGGACTTTTTGGTCCACAGTATCTCTTCCCATGTGACATAGAGTACAGACAGAAAAAGAAAGAAATCCCAACCTTTTACTCAATAAACTTACTTTTAACAATACAGCTACATCAAGAGCTACCTGTAGCCAAACACTTATTCAAGGTTAACAATAATTGGATTCAAAGAACTGAGGAATACTGAGGAATAGGGAGATAAGTGTATTCTTCCTACTAAAGCCGCTGAGAAAGGCTTTGATAAGTTGATCAAATTAGTGTATACATATTGAATTTTCTGAATATCAAATAGGGAGAAGCATCCCACCAATAAGGTCTGAGAGCTCCTGACAGGGAGATAGAGCAGAGGGGCTTTGAGGGAAACTGGAATCCCCAAGCTCTCCACTGACTAAACACAATTTATGGGTCTGTAGTGATCACATTTCAGTGGTCAGATCCCCTTTTCTTGGCTCCCTTTCTACAGGTCTGCCTCAGAAAACAGCTTTGAAAAAATAATGAAAACAAATTCTTTCCTCTTGCATTTTAGACTGGAAAGCCTCCTCCCTAGTTCTTTCTCCTAGGACACAAAGGGAGGTCATCATCTCCTTAAGACTTAGTGAAAGGACTGTGAGTTCAAACCTATATAGATTGCTGTGGTTTGTGGCTATTGATCAGTATTACAGAGAGATATTTTAAGCTAATTCTACCAGTGGATTAGCGCCTTAAGTCAGAGACTATTTGTGAATCTAATGGTAGAGGCTAGCCCATAGCTTGCTTTAAATCCTGCCTTTACTGCTGCATTCCCCCTGAAGCGCAAAGCTACCCACACAGATGGTACACATTTAAACCAGTGAGCATTTTGCTGCTAGATTGGTATTTCTGGTATAAATAACTGTGATTGTGATCAGCTACTAGAAGTAAGGTTTAGCCAGTTCTTAAAGCATCAAAAAGTATACCTGGAGACAATGCTTGCTGCCCAGAGCCTCCAGAGTCACGCCTGCTCCATCTGGAAAGTACACTCTTGGGAAGTAGCTTTCCTCAACTTTTGCCATTGCAGGGTCAGTAAATAGGCAAGTGAGTACCCTGCCTGCAGTTCAGAGCGTAAACCATCCAACCCTGCATGGCTTGTGCCTTCATGGTCCTCAGATTTCCTTAAAGCCTGAGCTCTGGGAATAATCCTCCTGTTCCTCTGCTTCTCACTTCTGATGCAGAGGACTACCCTTGCTGCCCCCTGTAAAGGACCATGTTCCTCCTTCTGAAACTTGTAAGTAAAATAAATGGTGTCTTCCTGAGCTTTCTGTAGTTGTACCAGAATGGTCATCTAAATAAAGAATGGAAGGAAAGTAGGAAGGAAGGAAGGAAGGAAGAAAGGAAGGAAGGAAGGAAGGGAGGGATGAAGGGAAAGGCAAATGTCTACCCTATATGGTAATATTAACTTCCTCCATGTCTCTTAGAATCCAGAGTGGTTCTGAATATATAAACATTCCTAGTTCTTACAAAACCATTGAAAGAGACGTGGCATCAAAAGGTATGAGGTGTGACTGTGTTTGTTTCACTGTATGAGCTTCAGAAGTTTAGAATATTTTCTTCAGGTTTAAGTGGGAACAAAGTGTAAGAAAACCCAAGACTGAAGGTCTATGATATATGGGGCAGTATATTTTAAGATGTTCTGCCAAGGGTGAGTTATTAGCAATTATCCTCAGGGCGCCCAATACCTCTGACCATTTCCTTTTTCCATTGAGCAGAGCACTATATTACCAAAGCCTTTACAGTGATGCAGGGTCACATGACTAGTTCTGACCAATGAAAAATGAGAGAGAAAAAGGCCAAGTATGGTTTTTGTTTTTCTCTTGTCTCTAATGCACATAGGAGGCCAGTGTTCTCCACACGATAGCTGCAGTGAGCATGGAGGACTGTTTGGATAAAAATGAGGAGATCCTCAGATATCTTCTTTCCTATTTTGGTTAGGTTTCTTTTTGAATAATAATTTTTTTCATTTTTTGAAAATATCACACGTGAGTATAATTCTTCACCACCTTCCTCCAACTCCCCCTGAGTTCCCTAACCTGTCTTTGTCTTTAGCTTCATGTCACTGTCTGTCATCCTCCTCCTCCTCCTCCTCATCTTCATCAATTATCAACCCGAGTTTCTAACCAACATTATCTCATGACTAGTCTGGCTTCAGTGACACAAATTCACCCAGATTCTTCTACTTCCAGACCGAACTGAAGCAAACCCCAGTACCACCCAATTCACTGTGATATGTTTCCCTGAATGTCTCTAAAATATGACCCTGAGAGAACTGGTTTAAAATATGACTGTGACCCATCATAGTTCTTCCTTGACACCATCAAATATCCTGAGGTGCCCTTTCCTCTATCTGCCCTCATACTGTATGTGCCAGCCTGCTTTGGTCAGTTTGATGCAAACCTAGACCTACCTAGGAAGAGAGAAGTTCAATTGAGGAATTATTTCCATCAGATTGGCCCGAGAACAGGTTTGTGGGGATATTTCCTTGATTGGAATTGTAGAAAGAGCTAGCCCACTGTGGTTGGCGCTACTCCTCGAACAGGAGGCCTTGGGCTGTACAGGAAAGGTAGATGAACAAGCCAGGGGAAGCAAGCCATTAAGCCACATTCCTCTGTGATCTCTACTTTGGTTCATGCCTAGAGGGTCCTGCCTTGAGCTCCTGTCCTGGCTTCATTCAGTGATGGGTGTAGCCATAGTCAACAAAATCTTTCCAAGGTTCTTTTGTTCAGTGTTTTATCATAGCAACAGAAATCAAACTAGAATACTAGACCTCCTGTTGTTTGAATTAAGAAAAATTATAATCTAGATATTTCAGGTATTCAACATTTCTCTCTGCCTTTGAAAGCTCTGTGGATCTCCATCCTTCAACTTTTTTTGGGGTTGGTTTCTGTATTTAATATATAAGTTCATTTTTACTCAAGGAGTCCCGTGGTGTGAATTTTAAAGATTGTGTCTCTATAGAGTGTTTCATCACACTTTCTTCTCCCTGGGTTTCTTTTCTGTTCTGTTACATGTGGATACTCTGCTAAAGATACATGGTTTTGTGTCTTGCCTGCTTTATAATTCTGTGTGTGTATCTGTGTCAATTTGTATACCATTGGATCACTTGATATTCTATGATACTGATTCATTTTCACTGAATACTACCTTGACCAATTATTGAGCAGAATTTGTAATATGTTAATGTCAGAATTGTGTAGGTGTTCATTTGTATCTTATATGCAATGTGTCTACTACAAAAAATATATTTCTTACAAACTACTTGCTTATTCTGAGATGCAATTTGATGAGAAAAATAGGTTAGCTGCTAAATTAAAAAAATTAAGATTCAGTTATCTCATCAGTTTTCTAAGAAGTGTTTTGTTTACTGTAAATGGAAAATCATTCATTCTTCTGCATTTGTTGTGTTTTATTTATCTCATTTTTAATATTTATTATTTTTGTCTGTAAGTGTGTGTATATATGTGTGTACATGTATCCATGCAGATTCATTCAGAAACTACAAGTCAATGTTGGGTATCTATTTCTCTTGTGTTCTACTGTATATCTTGAGGCGAAGTCTCTCTCTGAAATTTGAGCTTACTCCTTAAATAGATGGGTTGGCCATCATGTCCCAGGTTTGCCTGTCTCTGTCTCCTATCCTTAGCATTGCCATTACACATATGACATGACCGCTTTGCTGGCTCGTACATGGTTGCTGACAATTTGAACGTAGGTCTTCAGTTTTGAGCAAAAGCCACCTTACCCACTGAACATCTCTCCCACAGCCCCTTAGGTGTGTTTTATCGTGTTTTTTTTCTTTTAGATTTTACATCAAAAATTAATGTCTTATTTGCTACCAAGTTTATGAAATTGCCATATTCTTAGAAAATCGGTGGAAACCTACACTTTTTCTACCTGCTTTTTTGCAGGGAAGTTTCTAAAAACACCCACATTTTATATCTACATAGTGCTGCCTTGTATGGAGCATTAAGCCTACAGCTCTTTTGCTGTCTTAAATAGTGTTCCAATAAATAGCTTTGTGCATACATTCTTTTCATAGACATGGCAGCTGTCTCTATGATATCTAGTTCTGCTAGCAACATTGTTGGATTACAGAAGAAAAGAAATGCATACCCAATCTTGCTAAATGTGGCCAACAAATCCCATAGCCTTTGGCAAAGCTAGGGGCAATGTGAGCGAAATCTGCTTCCCTGTAGTTTTGCCAAATGGTATGTGAACAAGCTTGAATTTTTAACAACGGAAGGGTACAGAAAGCAATCATACTTCAATGTCATCTTTCATTGCTCCCGAGGCTCTTTCCCCCTTTCTTACATTTCTATACAATTTAATTAGTTTTTCTTCCTCCAAAAGTGAGCTGGATTTTTCTATTTCTCTACATATGTGTTTATATATGCAGGCAGGTGCATGTGTACACGTATGTTCCCATGCATGTGTACAGCTCCCTGTGCACATATATGCACATGTGTGTGGGGGCTGAAGCTTGATGCTGGGTGTTCAGGTATCTTTGTCAGTTGGGGTTGCTCTCTACAGTTACTGAGTCCAGGAAAATTGGTGAATCTAGAGCTTACCAATTCTGCTGTTCCAGTCAGTTCATCCCAGCATCCTTGCATCCCCATCACATCCTAAAACTGCAGGCCAATTGGGATGCTAGTTCAGATTTTGCTGAGTGCTGAGGATCTGAAGCTCAGGTGTTAAGTTTTGGGATAAGCATTTCATCCCCTGAGTCATCCCCCTAGCCAGATGGTCCTATTTTGTGAACATTTTTCTACCAGGTGGGCATATATTTTTCTTTACTAAGAGTTTCCTATAAGGATTACTAATATTTCATTTTATACAGGTTCTCCTGAGGTCAATTTGATTTTTGTTCCCATATGAGCAATTTTTTGAAATTTAAAATGTTTGTGATCTCGTTTTATTAATTTGTAAAGGCCAATAGTCTTATTCTAAAATCTGGTGCACATTTTTAATGTCTAAATTTAACTATCTTTTGTTTTTGAAAATGTTATTTTCTCTTTGTAATGAGCACCCTATTTAATTGTTCTCAATTGATTTTACAGGTATATAATTTATTCACGCACTGTTTTTCTCTCCTAGATCTGTCACTTGTATCATTTTGATTATTTTTGTTTTTTGAAGGTTTTGTTTTAAAATGCCCCCTTTCCTATGAGTTTTGTTTAAGGTATAATATTTGGCATTATTCATTTGCTTTCATGGTCCTGTTGTAATCTTGATGTCTGAAATAATTTTTCTTAAACAAGGTCTCGTGTAGTCTAGGCCACCCTCAAATCATTATTAAGTCAAAGCTATTTCAAAATCTAAATATGCTTCCACCTCCCAAGTGCTGGGGTTACGATCAGGCACCCCACAACTGCTTCTTCTTTCTTTAATTTTGTATAAGGTGTTTTTGGTAGCTATATGTTATCTAATCTCAATTTCATATTTTACTTTTGTGGTTTGTTTACTATATTCTTTTGGAGAGTACAATGTTATGTGGTCATATGCAATGATTCATGTGGTTATGGAACCCTGTAAATTCAGAACTGTGGTGAACATTCAGCCTAAACCTATTCAGAGGCTGTATCATCAGGTTTTTAATCTGGTATTCATTGTTTTCCTTCCTTCCTTCCCTTTCCCCTCCCTTTCTCCCTCTTTCCCACCCTCCCTCCCTTCCTTCCTTTCTTCCTTCTCTCCTTCTTTTGATGTTTCATTTCTTTTATGTATTTGAGACAGGGTCTTTCTGTGTAGACAAGTCTGGCCTCAAACATGCTAGGTTGTCTAGACTTGTCTTGAACTCATGTGAACTCATTAAACTTTTGGCTCTTTTCATTGCTGAGATAACCATGACCAAAGTTGACTTATGGAAGAAAAAATGTATCTGGCTTAAAATTCTAAAGAGAAAGTCCATATTGGAAAAGATAAACTGGAGGTCAGGGTAGAAAATTGAGAGATCACATCTTCAACCACAAACACAAAGCAGAGAGGGGGGAAGCAGGAGTGGGGCAAGACGCTAAACTCTCAGATGAAACTGAGCATGTTCAGGGTGGTACAGCAATAGATAAGACTATATGCCTTCAAAGCACCCTCCCGTTGTGTAGTCTTTGCAGCAAGAAAGTATCTATGCATCTTCTAAACGTTACATCAAGTGGTACCATCAGGGGACAAGAGTTCCAAGACGTGAGCTGATGTGGGAGTGTTCTCCTGGATTTTGTATTACTCTTATTGGTT
>JAQHUG010000018.1:2879662-2896054 GCA_028555095.1 Dicrostonyx torquatus | reverse complement strand
GTAATTTGCTTGATACCTGTTTTGTTATATATAATTTTACTATGTTAAAGTTAAAACCTGTCCTTTTAGTTAGACATAAAAGGGAAGCTGATGTGAGATTCCCCTCTGTATACTGTGAATATGTTTTATTACAACTGTTTAAGAAACAAGTTGCTTTGTCCTGTGGCTAGATAGAATATAGTTAGGCAGAAAAACTAAACTAAATGCAGGGAGAAAGAAGGTAGAGTCAGGCAGCACCCATGTAGCTGCTGAAGGAGAAAGACGTCATGTAGCCACCCAAGAAACAACAGGTAGCAAACCACAAGCATCATGGTAAAATATAAAATAATAGAAATGGGTTAATTTTACATATAAGAGCTAGCTATATAGAAATATATCTGAGTCCAGCCAAGCAGTGTTGTAATTAACATAGTTTATGTGTGATTTTTGGTTCTAGGCAGCTGGGAAAAGTAAGCACAGTCTCCATTACAACTATTGACCAGAATGACCTTGGACAAAACTTCAATAAAGTGTAAAGTATTTTTCAATGAGGGCAAGTGCTATTGTGAATCCATCACTAGATTAATTTCTAGATTATCTGTGTCATTGATTTAAGACCTAAGGGGGTCTGTTGTTAATATTTGATTTGTGCCTCTATCTGTTGCAATTGAAAAAGAGTTGAGACTGGATGACAATAAAATAAAGATGTCTTTAATGTGTGCTCTGTTGGCTGGGAAGACCAGAACATGGAGCTGGAATCTGGTGAAGGTACTCAGATCAAGCTTGCCAGAGATAACTTTTGTGTATAACCAAACCACTGTCTATAAGCCCATTAATTCACAAACAGATTTTGATATCTCTAAGGGCAGACTTCATACGACTCATTGTTCTCTCAAGGATTCCAACTTCAAATATCACATATGAATTTGAGGGGACACATTCAAATCATAGTAATTCATAACCCATTTTAATATAATGCAATGTAATTTAGGTAAGTAATATGCACCCAGTTGACTTAATTTACATTGATTTTTATCTCAAAGTTTCCAGTGTCACATTGAGAATATAGGTTTAGAAAGTGTGTGCATTATTGTAAAATCTAGGTCTCTGTTGGACTTGTGGAAGAGCGGAGGACCTAAGAGGAGAAATGAATAGACCTAGGCCAATGTGTTTGCCATTTGGCTCTAAGACTCTTAGCCAGTATCTGCTCTCTGAGACCCATGGTTTATTTTGTCCCAAATGTCCTGCCAGAAATGACTGATCTTTCTAAAGCTGTCTTAATCCCTAGGGGTGGTAGTTAATCCCCTAAGAATTTTAAATAATATAGTACAGCCCCTTGATGATTTAAAATCTTTCATAAGCAGAAAATCTCATACCAGTTCTTACTAGCATCCAATTTTAGGGATTTGTGCTCCTTGTTTCTTCCTTCAAAGACCAAATAATGAATTCATTTAAACTTTTAGTTATTTATAGTCATTAATTTCCCTCATCTATGCATGAATTGCTAAGCTTATTTTTTTTCCTGGTAACTTCTTAACTGAGTATTTTTGGGAATGCTTGTTTTCTTCTCATTTTGTTCTGCTGGTAATATTAATTAACATTATGCTCCTGTTGTATGGCTTTTTACAAAATTTCTCCTAAATCCTCTTTGAGTCCTAATCACTATATGTTGTCCTTTCTCAATTTCCATATTATTTCAGTATTCTTCAATGACAGCACAGTGAAAGCTTTGAGGACACACTCCTTTAGTCTTCTTCCTAAATACGGAGCTGTGTGTGAGAGTTTGATGACTATTTTACTTTTTTTTTTAATTTCTCTAACAATTAAAATGGGGGAGAGTACTGGTCTTCTAAATTTTTAAATTTCTGATTAATAATGAGAATTTCAAATGTGAGATATGCAAGATGCCTGGTATATTGGAGGAATCCAATAATTTATTGTGAATTTATTACTGTTAGCAATATAACTTAGTTTTCCAAAATTATTATTCTTACTACAAGTTTTAAAGAGAAAATATTTGTCATATGTAAAGAAATTAAGAATCCAAACATGTAAGACAAGTGGGGAACTCTATCATGCAGGCCTAATAAACTAACTAGTGCACCTGTGTATGGAGCATGACGCTTCTTAAATCAGACAAAGAATAAGAAACAATTGTATTCACATACTTGATAACAGGTGGAATAGCCATGTGATCCTCGACAACATAGGACCACTAAACGGAGGACCACTTTAGTCCAGGTTATCTAACTGAAGATTTTGACTTCTCTGGTGCAGGGCAGTTGGAAGTTGACTCCAAGGGAAGAGAATGCTAGTTGGGGTGACAGGAAGGAAACTAGAGAGGTACAGGTCTACAAAGAGTTAGAAGAAAAGGGTTGCAAAGTGTTAGAAAAAGTGGAAGTCTATGATATTCCAGAAATATGGAGGAGGAGTGAGACTTGCATAGCTTTTGTTTGGCATTTTGATTATGCATTGATTTCTTGTAACTCCACAAAGTTGTTTTAAGATATAAGGTTAAGATATGAGTAGATATGGTCAAAGATATGTCATAGTGGCAGACTTAAAGAGTTCAGTTTTGAGGCTTTGGCCATTAAATTGGGAAGCTACTGTGATTATGAATTGAGAATAAGGAATCTGCTGCTTAGTTAGTGACATATTTTAGGACTATGTAGAAATGAGGTAGACACATTGTAGGATAAAGAAGAAACAAATTTATTATCAAGAGCATGTACCAATAGTACAGCCACGTGTTATGAAGCCCAGTGTCAAATCAGGTAGATGCTGCAGTCTATTCTGCCTTCAATTTTCCAAAATCAAGACAAAGGCAGCAAGAAAAAAACATATTCCAAGATGTACCAGATGTTACAGGCAGTCAACAGAGACATAAGGAGCAATGGATCACAATGAAGAAAAAACGGAAACCCTCTTTGGAGGAAAATTATAAAATAAGAACCCAAAGAGAGTTCTAGCAATGAGAAGTAAACTTTATAAAATGATAAACAAAATGCACACAAGTGCAAACACTGGATAAGCTTAACAGTGCTGTGGGGGATATCTCAAATATGTAAAGTAAAGAGAAAAAAACAAACATGCAAGCAAAGTATTAAAAAGAATGAAATGGAGAGACCTGAGTGGTATATAATCTAAATTTCACCTAATTATTGTCCCAAAGGGCACAGATGAATCAGGTGAAGTACCTAAAACTTTATTGGTTTTCCCAGAATAGCAGATGCACAGGTTAGCACTGACAGTTGCTGTTGAAGCTACAGTAGGGATGAAGTAAGTACTACGTGTGAGCAAGAACTGTTGTTTGTGGAACAAAGAAGTGGTGTAGGAGGGATCTTCTGTATTTTGTGTTGCTTTCTTTGGTTAATAAAGAGACTGCCTTGGCCTGTAGGATAGGTCAGCCCTTAGGTGGGCGGAGTAGACAGAATAGAAGGCTGGAGAGAAGGCACTGGGGCAGACGCCATGATGCTCCTACCGGAGATGGACGTAGATTAGACTCATGATGGTAAGCCACGACTCGTGGTGATACACAGATTTCTAGATATGGGTTAAAACAGGATGTAAGAGTTAGTGATTAAGAGGCTAGAGATAATGGGCCAGGCAGTAATTTAATTAATATAATTTTCATGTGGTTATTTCAGGTATAAGCTAGCCGTGTGGCTGCGGCTGGGAGCCAGACACCACCTCCTACTACAAAGAAGAGAGTATACAAGGTCTTATAAGTAGATCCCAAGAATGGATTCAGGACATCAGGGGGGCAGTGATAGAGAGACCCTTTCAGGATGCTGAGGACCACTAAATGGAGGCCAAGTCCTGGCATCTTATTTCTGGTTGCTTCACACCCAATAGGAAGTAGCTAGAGTCTGGTTTAAACAGGGAAGAGTGTTCTGAAACTGATGGTCCTGATCTCTGATGTGGAAGGTCTAGAAAAAGAAATAGGACCCATGACAGTTCTAGTTTATGTAGTTTTTTTTTTCTTATTTTTCCTCAAGGACTTAGTTTGAATGTTTGTGGGCAGCTTTGTTAGGTGTGTGTTCATGCCGTCTGCTATAATAGAACCCTCACTTCAACAACCTTGCAGTGGCAGAAACTTTCATGTTCAACTCCATAATTGTATTGTGGGGATCTTGTCCATTAAAGATATACAGATAAACAAACTGCCCAATCGGTTTTTTTTTTAATCTTATGCATTTACTTTCCTTTTTAGATTTTTTGGCCCTGAATTCTGACAGTAGCTATGGTGTGAAGTTCCTCTTCAGTTCTTTCCTTGAAGAGACATAACACTCAGTAAGGTCTATGATCTTATTAGGGCATCCTCTCCTGTGTTCACAGGTAGAACAAATGCTGACATTTCCAGGTTCCGTTTTACCAATTTAGAGCATCCCTTGATATTAACAAGACATGGCAGTGCTTAGCTTTGGTTGATAAACGAGGCGATTCACCATTGCCCCTAGTATGCTTTGTGACATGGTGATGATTGGGGATCAGGCCTAATCGGATATGAAGACTTACATCTTCAACTCTGTACTGGTTAATTTTAGGTGTCAATTTTACCAGGTCCCACGATTGCTCAGGTTGCTGAAGTCACAGTATGCTTTGTTTTTGTGGGTGTTATTTTCTGAGAGAATTTAACAGACTTCAGTATGAAGAGAATAAGTCATGTTGATGTGGTAGGAATTGTCCAAAAAGAGAAAGTGACTAGCATACAAAGAGACAGAAGGTTGCTTTCTCAGACTGAGCACTCATGCTCTCTTACCTTCAGACTCCCCTTTTGCTCACCAGGTCCTTCCAAAAGGAAAAGAACAAAAGTCCTTGTGACTGAGTATATCTTGGTAGGTAGTGTTTCCCCTTTATTCCACCCAAAAATTTCTAACAAAGTGATAAAGGTTGCAAAAATATTTTCTTATTAATGAAATCTGGGCATGAAAAGATTTCAGACAACTTGATCAGGCTTCTAGAAAATGCTTGTATGGTTTCAAGTCTGGGTTTGATCACAGGACTATGTTTCAGTTAGTTTTTTGCCAAGTTAACACAAACCTAGAGAGGCGTAAGAAGAGGGAAACTCAACAGAGTAACTACCCAATCATGCTGTCCTGTGGGCACATCTGTGGGCCCTTCTTCATGAATGGCTGCTGTGAGAAGGCCCAGCACACTGTGAATAGTGCTACACCTAGCAAGGGTTGCTTTGTTCTATAGGAAGATAAGCTGAGCAAGCCAGTAAACAGCACTTCTCCATCGTCTCTGCTTCAGTTTCTGCCTCCAGCCTCCTGCCTTGAACTCCTCCTGCCTTGGCACCCCTTGATGTTGAACTATAAACTGTAAGTTGTAAATGGAGACTGTACTTTTGTTTCCTGGCTGTCCAGACCTGAATAAATCACACAGGAACTATCTTAATTACAACACTGTTTGGTTGATGGCCCAGGCATATTTCTAAATAGCTCTTACATCTTAAATTAACCCATTTCTAATAATCTATGTATCACCACAAGGTTTTGACCTACAGGTAAGGTTCTGATAGCTTTCTCCTTTGGTAGCTACATGGCATCTGCCTGACTCTGATTTTTTTCTCTCTGCATTCAGTTTAGTTTTCCTGCCTAGCTCTATTCTGTCCTTCCATAGGCCAAAGCAGTTTTTTTTATTAACTAATGATAATAAAATATATTCACAGCATACAGAGGGGAATTCCACATCATCTCCCCTTTCTGTCTAAATAGAAAGGAAGGTTTGAGTTTAACATAGTAAAATTACATGTAACCAAATAGGTATCAAGCAATAATTGTAGTTACAATATTTAGTTTATTTGTATCTGGCAAAATTGAAGAAAATACTCTATCATCTATTTTATATTTGTGAGTCTAGAAAAAAATTTCTAAATTAAATCAGTCAATGTATTTTAAATGTGTAGACCTCAGAATGGAAACCAGGAGATGTGCTACGTTGGGGAAGGAGTTTCACTTTTGTTTCCACAAAAGAAGAAAAGCTATGGATACCCTCAAAATTAATCAAGATTTGGTTTGAAAAGGAGAAACCTTTTGACAAAGATAAATGACAGAGTTGAAGATCCTACAGGTTGCAAGGAAACCAATGCACAGTCTTCTTTTATAGTAAGTCACAGAAACCCTTTCTGGTCAGTATTTTATTGTAGCCACAGAAACCTAATTAGGACAGTTTAATTGTCTAACCTATTATTTTTATGAGTGATATTTGTTGTGGGATGATGTGGGATAATTGTCTGTATTTTTAAAATACAATCATATTTTAAATAAACGCTGATTGGCCAGGCAGGAAGTAGAGGTGGGTCAACCAGACAGGAAGTAGAGAGGCGGAGCAAAGAGAACAGAAGGATTTTGAGAAAAAAGAAGCTCTCTCCCACTACTGCTCAGACCACCAAAGAAGCAGGATTTGATCTGCCTCTATGAAAAAGGTACTGAGCCATGTGGCTAACATAAATAAAAATAATGGGTTAATATAAGCTACAGGAGCTATCAAGAAGCTTGAGCTAATGGGCCAATCGGTTTACAACCTAACATAGACTCTCTGTGTGATTTTCCTTGGGATTAAACAACTGGGGGACTGGGTAAGACAGAAAACCCATGTTACAGTAGGGTTCAGCTCTGTATGCTGTGAATACCATTGGATAATATAGAAATTGCTCTTGCTTGAATTGCTTGGTATTATGCAGTATGAACTAGGCATGCAGGACACACAGAAAAAGGACTGTTGAAATTACCTAAAGGTGAGACAGGCCTTCGGGGTTTCTGCTTCATGAAAAAGTCTGCTACACATTTTATAGGACACAGAAGAAAGTAACTGACAAACTGTCAATATAGGTGGAGCTGTTTTTGAAATTTCCTTCATGGAAAATCTGCCAGATACTACGGGCCTGCAGGTTAAAGAGGGGTGCCCCAATGTTACAGAAGAACTTTGGATGACTGTTCAGGCAGCAAGATGTCTCTACCAATTTTAGAGTTTTGGAAGTTGCTTACAATGCACTTCCTACTTACTTACATAATATATATCCTCCTGGAGTCTTTGATGGAGTTGAAGGATAGCTATATAGTTTTCCTTAGTTATGATTCAAGATAAACTAGATATAAATATTTTAACTATAATTCTTGCTTGCTAACTGCTTTGTTGTATGTAATCTTGCTATGTTAAAGTTGAACCTTCTCTTTTATTTAGACAGAAAATGGGAGATTCTGTTGAATTCTCCTCTGTATGCTGTAAATAAGTTTTATTGCCATTGGTTAATAAAGAAGCTGCTTTTGGTCACTGGCTTAACAGAGTAGACCCAGACTGGAAAAGATATACAGGGAGAGTAGGTAGAGTCAGGGAGAAGTCATGTAGCCACTGCAGGAGACAAATGCTGGATACTGGATAGAACCTTACCGGTAGGCCACAACAACATGGTGATACAAAGATAAATAGAAATGGGTTAATCTATTAATTAATTTATGAACTAATAGGCCAAACAGTATTGTAATAATATAGTTTCTATGTGATTATTTCAGGTCTGGGTAGCTGGGAACGAACCAGCAGCCTATGCCTACAGATCTTCCCAACCTGTCTGTGAGATTAAAGGAGTATAGATATGCTTCTATTTGTACATGCACATCTTTTAATTCTTGTACAGGTGCCAACTCAATTCCACCTTCTTCTGGATGAAATGTATTCATTTTAAGGAAGTTATGTTCCACAAATTAAGTTGGTTGAAGTCTATTACAGCTCATCATTCCAATGTTTATAAATATTTACATATGTATATTAGTCTATACTGAAGGTCTGAGGAATCATCTTCTTGTGTGCTTTAGAGAGCAGACGATTTTGAATACTTAAGCACATGTGAGTGAGTAAGCCTGAAAAACAGAATTAGTTCTGGAATTAAAATGAAAAATTGAGCATGGATTCGACTTAAATGTTTAAACTTTTGCTCTCCCATAGAGCAGTCGATTATTAAAGTATGGATCAAGGTCAGAATAACTCCCTTTAGATATTGTCCTGATAATTTGATTTTGTTATATAAACACAAGATAGTATTTATTTTGCTTTAAACTTTCTTAAACATTTGGGCCATTCCTGAGTGTTGGGCTGAATAATCTCTCTGAACTGTGGTCAGTCTTGCAAACTGGCAGCTCATAATGAGACAGGGGATACAGCTGTAGTGCCACGGGACTCTAAGAGAGCACCCATCTTTTTCTCTCAACTAGAATACTCAAATAATGCATCAGAGAATAAAAAAGACTGACTATATATTCTTTTCTCACATTATAATTTAAATTATAAAATGGATGGTTTTCAGATCACTTTTGTATGCATCCTTGGTTTTCATTAGCCAACACTGTGCCTTCTGTACTCCTATGGTCTTAATGAATTTCTCCGTGCCCCTTCGTGTCAATGCTGCATTGGGGTAGCTAGAGAAGTTGGTTTGAAATGTGAATTTTCATGTCTTATTCTGGACTCGGTAGATATTGTACATAAATTAGTCCTAGTTAAGGAATCATCTCTAAAACTTCTGAGATCTTGTGTCTTAATTTCATATTCACATCCACATGAAATTCATCAGACACACCTGGTATCTGGAAATGTTTGTGACTTCTTTGCCGTTTTTATATGTGATAAAAATAAGTAAGCAATGGATTAATCATAAAACTAAGGAATTACATCCCAGTATAGTTTTAATTTTTAAGAATTTCTTATATGTGAATGTTAGTATCTACCTTTTTGCAGGTTAACTGTGTAAATTTTATGAGATATGCTCCCAATAATGAGATAAACAGTTTATCTATTGCATATGTTGTAAATGTTTATAGCTTAAAGTTAAATTTTTATTTCAATTCTAATTTGTAATATAAAAAGATTTTACTTACTCTAGATTTAATTTTATTACTTTATAATTATTTCCTAAAGCAAGAGTTTTGCTTATTATGCAAACCCTCACTGTTGTATAAAATAAATACTTGGTTTTGTTTTAGACGTGCACTGTTGGTCTTTTATGTGCTTTTTGAGATGTTCCTTTAAGTAATAGAAGTTTCTAAATTTTTGTATGGTGTCTTCTTCTGCTGTGATTCTCAATTTCCACCCATGAGGTTATTTTCCAGATACCTTACACATTTTTATTTTGTGTTTAATTTCACTTTGGTTATATATCATGATTACTGTAGCTTGCTTCATAAACCAGAATAGCATGTTCCTTAGTGAATCTACAAGGAAGTTCAGAGGTGGGGTTTTCTTCCTTGTTGTCTTGCCCTGTCACCATCAGTTAGCTCAAGCTGGTGGTGTCATGGTGGGGACAACAATGCTAGTGAATTTCTGACTGTTCGTTCTATCACTCACTAAGGGGAACAGTTCACTCTCCAGCTTCTATGTAGATTTGTCTCGAACCCTTGCAGTTCTTTATGCTTTCTGTTTTGTTTGTAATTAAGGACACTGGTGTTGGTCACCTGTACAAATGGAATTCATGTATTCCTAATCACCTGATCACTTTATCTTTATTCAATACCTCTTTTCATCCCTGGTTCTATATCTTGATTATTCCAACAGAGTATGTGTATATATATATATTGTATATATATATTGTGTATATATATATATATATATATATATATCTTATTTCAACAGAGTTGCCCCATGGTTCTTTCAATTGGAGTATAAAAAGATTTAGAGTGTCTTATTGTTAAAGAGATATAGACAGTGCACAGATGTTATTGAGCAGTACTATGTGTAGCTACCTTGGTAGTGTCTAAGACCTCTAGCACGTACTTTTTTTGAGACAAGTCTTTCACTGAACATGAAGTCAGTCAATTAGCTAGCCTAGGTGGCCACAAATCTTAAGGCATCACTGTCCCCTCATTCATAACCCTTGGGTTTCAGATATGCAGGGCTGCATGTAGCTTTTTCTTTTTTGCTGAGGTCCTGGGGATTCAAAATGAGATTCTTATGCTTTATACAGAAGGCTCTGGCCAGTATGAAGTGGAAAAAACCAAATGCCAGATGACATGAGAAATAGGTTGTTGCTCTATAGAGAAAGCCAACTGAGTCAAGGTGTTATCTGGGTACATTTTCACCTGGAGCATGAGTTCTTATTTCAAAAAGCCAGGGATTCATTTCACATTGATCTACAATTGGTTCTGAGCTACTAGAGGTGCTCTGTCCACAGACAGTTGGCAGCAGGACTGTTGGCTCCTTTGAAGATACCAGGAGGGCTTTTTCTCATAAAAGTTGATGGGTGTTTCTAAAAGAACTAAAAATAGATCTGTTTCATGGCACAGTTATCAAAGCACTGTTCACAATATACTACTTATAAAACCAACTTAACAGTCCAACAGAAGAATGGATAAAGTTGTGTGTGTTAGAGAGAGAGAGAGTGTGTGTGTATGTGTATAAGTATATATACATATATATGAAGATACATGTACACAGTCATATATATAAACATACATATACATGTATGTATATGTGTATATATATACACATACATATTGATGCGTATATATGTGTGTGTGTGTGTGTTTGTATATCCCCATGGCTGAGGAAGTTTAAGTTTTACAAAGGAACACTAAAAGACTTGCCCTGGACCTCATAGCTTTTCAGGATTTGTTTACAAGATAAATGAACAGTGGGTACTTTCCTTCAGTAAAGAAGTAAAGCATTAAGATTCACAGATGTCACAGTTGAGCCATAGCAGAAGCATTAGGGGGAAATGGCACTAACAGTCATCCCAGCTGTCACAATTGACTCTCCCATTCCTAACAGCGAATAGCACTTATTTACCCCACTGGTAACATCAGCTTTTGAATAACCTGTGTGAAAAGATTATACATGGGCCTGATTTCCAACCTTCTTGACTTCTGCATACAAATCCAGGTTTTATAATCATCTTATGAGGATCAATGTTTAATGTTAATATTGTCAGTTTTTATGAAAGAATACAAATAAAAAAATCAAATAATGGTTTTGGCTGTTCTTTTAGTAGAATGAACTGTTTTGATTTAAGAATACATATTTTACATTTTGTTAAACAAAAGATATACCACAATCTGAAGTGCGTGGGAAGTGGTCCTGCTTAGCCAGCTATGGGTACGATGTGTACAACTTAGAAGTTAAGCCTTTCTGGATATAATCATCTATAAAACATCATATCACACTTCTCCCTCCAAGGCTCAAGGGTCCTCCTGGAAGAGGAAGTAGAAAGATCGTAATATCCAGTGGTAGCAGACCTCTGCAGTGAAATGGCGTTTGTTAGACATGGCATAAACTGGAGCTGCATACACAAGACCATTGCAAGCTCAAGTAGGAATTAATGTGGCATAGATGGGAGATGGCTCAGGAAGTCTCAGCTTTCTGAAGAGCCTTGGGTGATTGATAGATCCTCCAGGAGCGAGGGTCAGTTTTCTTCATGGATGCATTCTTGAGAGGCTACCCAGTAGATGGTCTTACACCCATGTATATACAGAGAGCATTAAGGGGACACAGAAGGTTTGAGAAATTAGAGTGCATGAATTTGGGAGAGAATAGTGGTGTGTATGTAGGGCTGTGGAAGTGGATTTTATTAAAACACAGCTTATGCATATACAAAATCTTTAACACAAATTAATAAAAATGATTACAGAGGGGAAATTCTTTTTAAAGATGGCATTTCTAGTTTTCTGAATCCTCATTAAACTTCCATGCTATAAATGGATGACTCATTGCTAATTAAGTTGGAAATAGAAAAGGAAAAATATTTTCTGATCTTTTCCTTAAAATAGAGGTCACCATGACATGAAAAAATAAATAACTCTAGCTGGATCAGAAATTAAGCCGTAGGCAGAATTGTATATAGTCTTTGCAGAAATCAAAAGTTTTCATAGTTTTATTTATTGTCAATTTCCACAAGGTGAAGACTTCACATTTTACAGAAAAAAAGTGAAAAGAACCATAATCAGAACGTGGCTTAGAAACATCATGCAAACATTTCAAACAAGAACTAGAAACACTACTTTTTTTTTATTAACAATTAAATGTGTTCTTATTCTGCCCATGATGGCATTTTTATGATCTGAAAGCTCCTTAAAAGTATTTATGCCATTATCAAACTCCTCTTTTTAATGCAAGAATGCACAGCATGTCTTAGGTATGATGAATGTGTAGATATTTGGTGTTGAATTGAATATGCTTTCTGCTTTGTGCTCTGGGCAGCTTGAAAGGTTTTTGCCTGTGTTGTTTACAGATGACTCATTGCGTGGAAGATCTTAAAGTGTGCACAGCCATTATGTCCCTTAAAGGTACCCAAAATCCTGTTTTTATCATTTTCTTTATTAGTTTTACTCCTATATAATGCCCGTGTATTCCATCTGCTCATAACAGTGTCACTAGGAAAGGAGATTTTATTTGCCTACTAGTCTTTTTATCTTTTTATGATTAGTTGCTTTGAATGAGTCTTTCTACCTTCCTTTTCTTTTTCTTCCCCTTCCCCCCTAGAACCAGGAATGACACACAGAGCTGCACTGCATCCCAGAACTATAACCTCATCCCCTGGCTCTTGGCTTGCCTTTAAAGTTTATTTGAAGGCCCAATGTCTGTCAATACTCATTGGAGAAGTTACAATTTATTTTCCTGAAGAAGGTGATTAATACTGAGTCCCAGACCTGGTAAAGGTGTAAGCAATAAGCAACCACAGGATGGTCAGCCCCTTCAGGGATATCTACAGCATAGGCTTTACTTCCACCGTTCAGCACTCACTGTGGAAGAGGGGGTAGAAAGATTGCAAGACTTCAAGGAGACAGGTGGAGTTGTACATAGGAGCTCACAACACTGGAGATGGTATACACACAATCTGTGCAAGCTCAAGGCAAACAAAGTTCTGGCAGGTGAACATAAAATCCTCAAGAGACAGTGAGCTAATGGCAATTGATTGTTTCTAGGAAAGGGGAGGGTAGTTTTCTTTAACGGTGTGGCCTCTGCTAGGTAGACAGAGCTGAGTGAAGGCCCTATATCCAAGCGTATACAGGAAGTTGAAACTGTATGGGATGGGTTTAAATGATGGAGGACACAAATTAGGCAGTAGATAAGGAAGAGATGATGGATCTGGGGGGCAGAGTAGGGAAAGAGGTGATTTTGATAAGAAATACATTGAATGGAATTCTCAAAGGACTCATACAACCTCTATGTATTTTTGACTTTCATCCTTTCTAAAAAAATATTATTTAAGTGGAATAGAATTACACCATTTCCCCCTTCCCTCTTCTCACTTAACCCGCCATCTTCCCTCACACCTCTCCCACCTGCCCCTCTTCTCTACTTGACAGCCTCTTTGTCTTTTATCATCATTGCTACACACATACAAATGTACACATGTATCTCTATGTACATACATACAGATATACACACACATATACACACAGACACACGCATTCACACATACAACCTGCTGAGTCCAGTTTTGTTGCTTGTGAATATATGACTTCAAAGCTGACCACTCCACATTATATACCCAATAAGGGGCTCATAGCGGGGGTAGATTAATATTCCTTTTCCCAGAAGTTATTAGTTGCTAGTAGGTTTTATTTTGTATTATTTTTGTCTAGGGGTGTGACGCTGTAAAATTTCCCCCACCCGTGTTATCATGTCCTTTGATAACATTGTTCATATAGTTATTTTTACAATAGCAATTCCATCAATGAAGAATAAAACCTTTCTTTACATTTTGACCTGAGGAAGGTCTGTTTTATTACCTTGAAGCAGGAGAAACAACACCGTGTTAGGTGGACATCGGCTCAAGTCAGCTTCTGTAGTCTTGAATCTACGCCCCAAACTGCAACTTAGCACACAAAGGAAAGCCTATCATGCAGAATGCAGCTTAACAAATTTCCAGCTCTCAATTAGAGCAGACTAGTTTCAACTAATCACAACCTGCAAATCCTCAGAGATTAAGTAGAGTAATCCTCCCACTGCTCTTTTATAAGGCAGATGCCTGGTGAGGGGAACTTTTCTGCTTCTCACTTACTTTTTCTGTCTATAACCTCTGCCTACAAGTGCTTGAGGGAGATGCTGTCAAGCCCCTCTTGGTTCTGACTGGTACTCCATTCCTCAGTTGCCTTTTGCTGGAGAGCCAGAGGTTTACGAG
This sequence comes from Dicrostonyx torquatus, assembly GCA_028555095.1. Taxonomy (NCBI): domain Eukaryota; kingdom Metazoa; phylum Chordata; class Mammalia; order Rodentia; family Cricetidae; genus Dicrostonyx; species Dicrostonyx torquatus. Next base: position 2,881,965 of record JAQHUG010000018.1, on the reverse strand, counting down.
GGAGGGTTGCTATAGATACTGTCTTCTGACCACAGCAGGACCACTGCACTCAGGAAAGCAGAGACTCAGTGTTGGAGCCTGACCTGAACCAGATTAATCTAGTCCCTAGTCCATCAAGGATGAGGTAGAAAAAAGTTCCCAACACCCACACACTTGCTGGTAGCATGTAGCTGTTGGCAATGAAAGGCTGCTATGGCCACTCCTAAGTGACCCGTGTTCCAGCGGAAGGCCCTATGCCAGTGTGCACATGGGCAGTCCTAATTGGACTCAGTGGCTTTTAAAGAGAACAGAAAGAAAAGGAGGAGGAAGAGGACAAGGACTAAAGGAGGGGGAGAAATGGTAAAAGGAGGAGAAGAAAGGCTGGAGAGGGTTGGTGGGGTTGTAGAGATTAAAGGTGGATGTAATCTAAATGTATACATGTAAGAAATGCCCAAAGAATAAATGACTAAAATAAACTCAAGGTATGGTGTCCAGCTTAGTGCTGGAGTACTTTCCCAACATGTGCAAGGGGAGAAAACAAAATCTTGTAAATTGATCTAAAGCTTACTGTAAATAGAAACAATTTTCAGAGAAAATAGAGTTGTTTACTTTCTTAATTTTAGCATTCTTTACAAATGCCATACTAAAAGCTACCACATTTCTGTGAATGTTGGCTATCCCATTGCTTAATGGGCTTCAAGACGTCATATTTGAATTGTCATGGAAAATGTCACAATAATATAGCAGTTTTAGCTTATAATGAATGCTGTAATGGAAAATGATCCCATTTGTATGGGACAATATTTCCTTTTAATAACTAGCATGAGGCCATGTTGCCTCTAAAAGATGAAGGACTATGAAAGCCTGGGTGTAGTTGACCTCTTCAGAGTTCCACACAATTACTCCTTGTATTATGTGGTTGTTATTTCAGATGGAAAAACATAACCTCTGAGCCCGGAGCACAGTACTTTCTATACTGTTAGATTTGAAAGCATATGGCATTCGTGCATCTTCCTAGAATCACCACCAGAGGGCACAAAAACCCATGAAACAGTCTCTCCTGGTGATTTCTTTGTTTCCCCCTGTTCAAATTGACTTGAAGTAGAAGAGATGGAAAAGAGAGAGAAGGAGATACGTTTTATGTAATTAAATTCCAACTATTTTTAATTCTGACATTACAGGCAGATGATCTGAAATTTAAAGTACTTTTGCTTGCTAGACTCGAAATCAGACGCCCTGCAAAGATGTGAGGCATTTAGGAAAATTCTTGAAAAAATACTTATCAATTTATACTGTCTATATAGGGGTTGACATACAGAAGTATGTTCTTGTGACCCCTCGGAAGGTACATGGAGGCTGCAGAAATTCTTTACATGATGGGAACCTCTTTAAACCCATATGTCCTTTGGTGTCAAGCTCAACTCTCATCTTCTTTGGGGATCTTCCTTTAAATGTACCAGTCATAGGAATTAATTCTTCCTCTCATGAGCATTAACAATCCCATCATCCATCTGTTTATTTCGTCCATCTGTGGAGTGTTGTGCTATGTGTCAGACTGCATCCCAATGGAGGATGCAGTGACTGTAATGCAATCCTAGCCTTGAAGAAATTCAAAGCGCAGAGAAATGGGAAAAATAAATGCAACCATCCTTTTTCTTCTTGAAAAAGGAGACAAGGGGACATTAACAATTGTTATTTTACAGATAATTGCCTCGTAAGTTTCGGGGAACCCCCCCTGAATCATACTGGAGACAATTTGAGTGTGAAGTCTGTGGTTTTCAGTTTTAGGTAGCAAGTATGATAAGAGATTTTTATTTCTTCTCAGCGCTTTGAGCTTTGGAATAGCTGCTCAGTTACACGTTAGTGGTCACTGAAACTTAATGGAGATCAATGGGTATGTAATTTTATTTTAATCCTTTCTGCATTCAAAATATTTATGGAGTACATTGGAAACAACAGCAAAATTCTATTTTACTACTTTTTCTTCGCATACATTAGTTATGTAAGAGTGGGATTAATTATGAAATTAATATTTCTATGTTCTTACCATCTGTCATCATTTACCTACCTATCAATAATCTATCTATCTATCATCTATTTTATATCTACCTTCCTACCTATCTACTGTCTACTTATATATGTGTCATTACTCTTTCCCATCCACACTTTGCTTAATTCTTCTTATTCCCCTTTTCTTTTATACATTACCACTAGCCTCCTATGTTCATTCCTGTCCTCCCCTCCCTGAGTTCTAAAACCCACCTATGAGAGAAAAACAGGGGACATTCATTTACATGTGTCTAGATTATTTTGGCTGGTGTGTG
>JAQHUG010000018.1:2845300-2866557 GCA_028555095.1 Dicrostonyx torquatus | reverse complement strand
CAGTGCAGGGTATCCTGCCCCATCTTAAGGAAGCAGGGGGAGGGCGGTGGGGTAGTGGGGGAGTGGGAGGGCCAGGAACAAGGGGAGTAAATGTAAATTTTTCTTTTAACAATAAAAAAATGAAAAAAAATAAAGTGAGTGTATTGTTAAAGACAGTAATATGTATGAAATGTGACTTGAAACATTCATAACTGGAAAGCTACCAATCCAATAACTTTGTGTTATCTTCAGATTCCTGAGAAAACTAAAATTTATCACCTGAAATTGTCAGTCTTATTACCTTCAAAACTTAGGCTGATAGAAAGAGATGGTGAAGAAGAACAGAAAATAAATTATAGTCATGAGTTTTCATGAATATCAAAGGATGAGTAGGGTGTTGGCTATTATTTACCTAAGTTTCTAACACCTTCTTTAAAGAATTGCTCTCTGGAAATAGATTTTAGGTAATAAAATTATAGGTGATGTTTACATGCACAATATCCATTCAAATATGAACATAAAAGATATACAACCATAGAAATCAGATATAAACAGTAACAAACAATTCTGCTTAGTATTTAAGAAACCATGTGCCCATCCTAAAATAATTTAGCTCCATAGATCTAAGTCTCAGAGGACAAATAAAGTCTAACAACTTACAACTTAATAGTGAAAGCTATTCTTATAACCGTGATCGTGTCATGCATTTGATACTATAGAAGAGACAGTATTATTGCATTACAGGGACCATTATTATAAACCTTAAGTTTATTTCTTTGCATTATTACAATATAGTTTTCATCGATATTGATTCTTAATTTAGAACCACAGATTGATAATTGATCATTTACAACTATCTCATTTATTACAAAGACATATGAATAAGTGGAATCTTGAGACCTTCCAATCAGACTCTCAAAATTATCAGTAGTTTTGAGTGATTTACATTGATTAAGAGTTAATAAATTCAGTTTCTATCCTGATACATCTATTAGTTTCTCTTTAAACTTAGAGAAAAAATAATTATTCGGATTTGATGGCAGTGAACAGAAAGGAACTGATCTGTAAACATGAGCTTAAGCTGACTCACAAACCATGCAATTTTCATTGATTCAGGAATGATCCAGGAGTGAGGCTATTTAATACATGACCTGTATGAAAAGATAGGAATAGAAGCAGTCCATTGTGACTGCAGAGCAAGGGGAGAAGCTGAGGTAATTAATAATGTGTGCTTGAGGAATCAGAGTAATTGAGGGCAGGCAATTTTCTCTGCATGCTTACTTATATTCGGTAACACATAGTGCCAAGAGACAAAATATTACCTTATGCAGCCCCAAGAGGAGATTAGAGTATGCAGTCACTCTGAATACATGTAGCCAAATAAAGGAACAAAATAGAAAGGGATATACAAGGGGCTTTTGGGAACACCCAGATGTGACACGCATACACACATACAGTGTGTGTTCAAAGGCATGCTTACATCTTCAGTCTGCTGTCATCTCTGCGAGATAATGAAGACAAGGCCAAGCCTCAGTTTTCATCCTCCCCTCTTCTCCTCTCTCTCTCTCTCTCTCTCTCTCTCTCTCTCTCTCTCTCTCCTCTGCCTCTCTCCCTCTTTTATCTTCTTTTTCATCACTTGGGATTAAACACTGGGCCTTGCACACACCAAGCAAACACTCTTATACCTGAGCTATTTGTCATGATTTCATTTTTACCTTTTATTTTAGACAGTCTCTTTAAATTGCCCATGTTGTTCTTGAGCATACTATAGGCCACGCTAGCACTAAATCTGCTACAGTTCTGGAGTAACTGGAATTACAGATTTGCACCACTAGGTTTGAAAGATCTCATTAGTAAAATCGATAAAATAAACACTCACATTTTCTTTTTTTTTTGAATTTTTTTTATTGTTAAAAGAAAAATTTACATTTACTCCCCTTGTTCCTGGCCCTCCCGCTCCCCCACTACCCCACCACCCTCCCCCTGCTTCCTTAAGATGGGGCAGGATACCCTGCCCTGTGGGAAGCCCAAGGCCCTCCCCCCTCCATCTCGGTCTAAGAAGGTGTGCATCCATATAGAATAGGTTCCCAAAAAGCCAATACATGCAGAAGAGATAGGTCCAAGTGCCATTATCATTGGTTTCTCAGTCAGTCCTCATTGGCAGTCACATTCAGAGAGTCCGGTTAGGTCATATGCTCATTCAGTCCTGGTCCAGCTGGATTTGATGAGCTCCCAATAGATGGAGCACACTGTCTCTGTTGCTGGGCCAGTCCCTCACGGTCCTGACTTCTTTGCTCATCTTCTCCCTCCTTCTGCTCTTCCACTTGGTAGCTCATTCCCTTGCACTGATGTGAATGTGGGTCTCTGGCTCTATCTCCATCCATCAGGTGAAATTTCTATGGTGATGATCAAGATATTCATCAATGTAACTATGGGACAAGGCTTCTGCTCTCTTCTGCTGCCCCAGGTACCTAGCTGGGAGATCCCTGTGAATACCTGGGATCCCCTCTAGAGACAAATCTCTTGCAAATCTTAAAATGACTCCCTTAATGTAGATAACTTATTCCCTTCTCCAATATCCACCCTTCCTTCATTTCCATCCTCCCCCAACCCCAAGCTCTCCCCAGTTCTTCCATTCTCCCTTCTACCCCCGTCCCTTTCGCCTACCCCCTCCCCAAATCCCTACCTCCACCCCCATCTTTCTCTTGCAGAGGGCCCACATTCAATTCCCAGCGTCCACATGGAAGTTCACAACCCTCTACAACTCTAGTTTCAGGGTATCCAGCTCTCGCCTGACCTCCATGGGCACTGACACACATGTGCTGCATGTACATATACTTGGGCTCACAGACATTTACTCAAAATGAAATAAATGAATGACAGAATTTTAAATGTGGTTAATATAGATGTGAGGACCACTCCATCCACATCAGGTAAAATCTGAGTGCAATTTAAGTATTGTTTCTTGCCACCTATATGGGCTATTTAGTTATATCTAAGTGCTCATCTTTAAATTTCTCAGTACCTTCCTCAATACATTCCGACAGCTAAGGTTCTATCATTTTCTATCTTCGTTCCACACTGCAGTTTTATATTTAGTAGACAATTGCTCCTGGAATAATCACAGGCAGAACCACTGATTGTTAGATGGTAATAATAACAACGAGAAAATTTGAAGAATCTAGAATGGTCTACATTAAGTTCAGAGCAATGTGACGGTTATTGTCCAGTGATGTCTGGTTTGTTCTTTATGGATGCTATCTCACTAAAGAACTGGAAAATTTTAGACAAGAAAGATGAAGAAATGGACAGCATTAGAGATCAGCAGAGCATATGCTTACATAAAGAAAAGAACAGAAAAAGTCAGATGTTAAGCTTATAGTTGCAAGAAGGCTTATAATTTTTTTAGGAAGAAAAAAAAAAAGACCAGAAATTGTGCCTTTTGACAGAATGAGACAAAGATTCTTAATCTAGTAGCTTTAACTAGCATTGAGTTCTCTCTGGAGGAACACACCACTATCCACTGTTTCTAATTGGTATTTTATAAATTTACATATTGTCTAAGTTGCAATTAAAATCATTTTTAAAAACTAAAAAAAAGTTAACCAAAAATAAAATATAAAGATGTCCAAATGGCCAGGCGGTGGTAGCACACAACTTTAATTCCAGCACTCGGGAGGCAGAGGCAGGCGAATCTCTGTGAGTTCAAGGCCAGCTTGGCCTACAAGTTTAATTCTGGGATAGGCACCAAAGCTACAGAGAAACCTTATCTCAAAAAAAAGATGTCCAAATGATACCCAAGACACCCACTACTACACAGAAGTTATAACTAATATCATTTTCAAATACTAAATTACAAAAATTAAAATTCAGAAGAGAATGAGAAATTTTAAAAATATGTAAAATAATGAGATAAATATACATGGTTAATGGCATTAAGAAAAACAAAAGGAGAGCTTCAGTAAAATAATATGCAAAAATGGAAAGGAACATTTGTTAACTAAATAACAAGGAAATATCATAATCAGAAAGGAGAAAACAATATAAAATACAAAAAAGAGCATAGAGGTACATGGGCACAGAGTATGGAAAACCTTAGAGTATTAATTTGTTTACATTTACAATTTTATCTATCCTCTCTCTCTCTCTCTCTCTCTCTCTCTCTCTCTCTCTCTCTCTCTCTCTCTCTCTCTCTCTCTCTCTCTCTCTCTCTCTCTCTCTCTCTCTGTTAGAGAGAGAGCCATTCTATGCAGCCCTACCCCGCAGCTGGCCTTGGCCTCTGGTTCCTAAGATCCAGGTTTACTGGTATGCACTAGCAAGCCAGATCTTCTACATCTGAACAATTTCCCTCTACAGAAAGAGATGGAAGTAAAGCATTATGAATATTTAGTGTATACTCTCAAGGAAAATGAACTATTTTCTATAGAACATCTTAGTCTTCACAGTCTAGAAGAGATGGATCCATGTGCAAATGATTCATTCACATCATGAAGAGATGTAGAAAAAAACTGTTATTTATTTTATTCTCTGACAATAGACCACTCTTATATTTTTACACTAGAAGGCAAAACTGTGGTCAACTCTGAGAAAGTTTGTCTTCCTACTAGGAAGCTGGTGTTGTGGACTAAAGAGTTTAGAGGCAACTCTCAGTATACACACTATCCCTTAGTGGATAAATCTGATGTGAAAATGTAAGGAACAGAGCTCAGAGTCCCAGTGCCTATTTAAGTAGCTGGGCATGGTGGCATGTTGGTAACTCTACTGCAGAGAGAGCAGCACCTTCCTGGAGCCATCCTGGCTAATCTATCTAGGCAACTGGTTAACTCTGCAAACTAGTAAGACATTGTATCCAGAAATAAATAAGGTAAAGCACAATATTGGAAGGCTCAAGACACTACCTTTATTCCCCCACCCCACATACAAATGCAGCCACATATACAAATATATAAAACTACACTCAGTTGTATACTATACATACATACACATGTGCACGCATTCACACAAAGTGTTCAAGAGAACACATGGTGTATAGAAATATCACCTACATTTTGATTAGCAATAACTATCTGGTTAATATGACCAAAATATCAAGTATGATTCACATTTTCTTAAAATAATGAGTAAGAATTACAATGTTTTAGTTGCAGGCCGAATTTGCTACCAGCAACACAGTGACTGTTGCAAAATCATTTGTAATTGTGCAAACTAATGTTAGATTGAAATGTATATGGATCCACATTAAATCAATGAGTTTCCGTTTCTCTTGCCACAAACACAATACAGGGATTTCGTGCGAGGACTGGGTGTGTTTGCTCAGTTTTTCACAGGTACTGTTCCCTGTCTGCCTCCATCCTATAATGATACACTGTAGTCTTTAAGTATACACAATAGGATTTATTAAAATAAAAACTCACCAGAGAGTTACAGAGATGAAAATCTATGTTGCTTCAACATTGTTTGAGAGCAATGGAATTGCAAGTAATTATAGCCTTGCTTTTTCTTCCAGTTGAAGACATGAAATTTGATAATAAAAATATACCAAATTATGGCTTATAGTCTTGAACAGAAAGTACTGTTGTCTGGATACTTTTAAAATGTACATAAAGAACAATAAACAATGGTATATGTCCCTCAAGTCTTCTCTATGATATAAAACGTTGTACTTAACAAGTTATCCGAGGACTCCAAGTCAACCTATCAGAGATCCTTGCACATCAGTGTTCATTGAAACACTGTTCACAATAGCTAAATTGTGCAACAAACTCAAGTGTCCCACTCAGAGACATGGAAAAGGAAAACATGCCAATGTGCAGAATGGAAAAGTTTGACACCACTAAAGAGAAGTGTTATGCCATTTGCAGGACAGTGATTGAGATGGAAGATTATTGTATTTAATGAACTAAGTCAATCCCAGAAGGAAAAATATAATGTTTCCTCTCATTTTTTTGTGTGTCCTAGAAGTTACATAGATAACTGGATAAACACATGTATGCATATATGCATGAAAGCAGAAGAAAAACTGCCTAGGAAAGAAGAGGGGAGTAATGGGAAAGAAGAGAGTAAGAAAGAGAAAGGTAGGCTCTGAGGGTAGAGATACTCATAGCAAACATTTGCATGAAACTTAAAAATAAATATATTTGCTTTCTTCAAAAACTTTTAACTTTTAAAATGCATTATTTCTTTGTGCCTTGTGAGTGTGTGTGTGTGTGTGTGTGTGTGTGTGTGTGTGAGTGTGTGCATGTGTTTTTGTGTGTGCACAGATATGACATAGAACACGAGTGGCCAAAGAACAACTTGTAGGTGTCTTCTCTCTTCTCCCACCCACCATGTAGATTCCTGAACAGAATTCAGATTGTCAGGCTGCCAAGTTCAGTAACAATGCCTTTACATCCTGTGCTATCTCAACCTCACTGGGCTCAGATTTTCTGTATGCATATGCACCATTCGAAAATAATAGTTCAATGGTTTTAGTGTCTCTATGTCTCTAACTCAATTGGGGTATCTCTATGAAGAATTAATTTTCAAAAAGATTTCCAAGGTTCTTTGACTGTCTAAAAATAATAAAGACATTAATCTGTATCTCTGTTGAAAATAAGGGTACAGCAGCCAAAATGAAAGATGGTAATAATCAAGGGAAAATGCAGAAAATAGAAATAATTTAAATCCAAATACTATGGTTTAAATGCACATCTCCCCATAGCATCCATCCTATATCAAAACCCTAGTTTCCAAGCAACTGTTTTAGAAAGTTGTAAAACCAATTATGCAATGAACAATTGAGAATTGAACTCATTCTGAGAATTAACCACAGATGTTTTAGATATTGTACATGCATACATATATGATATATATGTATATGCTTATATATGTATATAGCACTTATTCTGAGAATTAACCACAGATATTTTATATATTGTACATGAATATATGTGATATACATATGTATACATATGATATTTTATATATTGTACATGCATATGTGTATATCACATATGTTCATGTACAATATATAAAATATACATATATGTATATCACATATATGCATTAATGGTATCTAAGACATCTGTATGATATACACATATGTATATCATATATATGCATTACAGTGTCTAAAACATGTGGTCTATTCTCAAAACAAATGCAATTCACAATTGTTCAGTAGATAGTGGGTTTTATATATATATATATGTGTGTGTGTGTGTATGTGTGTGTATGTACACATACACATAAATATAAACTGTAAACTGACAATGTCTACAAATAGAAATAGAGCTTTGCCTCAGTACACATAATTTTTTTCTCTCAATGGTCTAGCTAGAGAGTCTCAGACAGATATTTAATGAAAGTGAATAGTGTTTCTTTTCTCTATTCCTAATACCAGAGTAAATGTTTACTGTAGCCCACCAGCAGATATGACACCTTAATTTATCCTTTCTCCCCTGTGAGATCACTAGGAGAAGACACCATTATGCATATGGAAGCATGTTCCTCAGGGACCCAAGACCCACTGCTTCTCTGATGATGGATTCCCCAGTCTTCTTAACAAAGAGAAACAAATACTGTTTATGAGCTACCCTGTGTCTAGTTTCCACTGGGACACAAAAACCAAAATACAGGGACTTTTAAAACACAGAGTAGGTAGACTGTATTTCTTCCATGAGTGCTATAGGCACCCTTTTCTTCCTCCTGATACCGGAGACAAGTTTCAACATTTCCTATTAATTATGACTCTGTCTCTTTTCTCATTTTCTATTTGTCTCCCATCAACATCAAACACTCCTTTATTCTAATTATGGATAGGAATTTGATGTTATATGTAGATAGAGGTACATTCTTTTGAGTACTTTGGATTCCTCTGTTATTCGGTTACAGTGATAAATTTCAGAAAATTTAGAAGCAATAACAACCTATATTTCTGTTCTAAATTTAACTTATAATTGTTTTTTCTGAGTTTGTTTTATTAATATTTTTTAATATGACAATCTATTTATAGATTAGGTTTGTTTGTGATTTCCTTTTTCTGTTAAGGCTGCATTGTATTTTACAAAAGAGAAGGCAAGAGAATCACCATTATGATGATATTGAAATGGTATTGACAAAAATCTAACCAAATAAATACTTCCTTGCTCCCTCCCTCTATCACCTTCCCCTCTTCTTATTCTTTCCCTGGCTCTTTCCCTTCCCCTTTTATTCAACATATAGGTCATGGCTGAAATAATTTCTTTATCAGTTTGTTGTGTGAAACTATACCTCATCAATCTTTCCGAGATGATTTCAATGACTTTCTCATATGATTTTTTTCACTCAAATGCCACGGCAATTATAAGAAAAGCAGTGTCTGTTCTACTTTGGCAGCCATACTTCCAAGTCAAGGAAGAGCTCTGGCCTCACTGATCTGCGTTTTCTGACTATTCATCATGTTGTTCTAGAACTCTCTCCATTTTGAGAACCTCTGCAACCTAGGATACTGCTCTCATCTATGTAGGTCATGGGATTTAATTATACTCATGTGATCTTCTTGCATACTTGAGGATGGAGGATTTTTCTAAATCAAGGGTATCAGCTACGCTGTGGAAAGGAGAATCAAAAGCCTATTTGTAGCCAGATGCTATAGTGTATATATACAGGTGCAATCCTGGTGATCCTGTTGGAGATGGGAGATGTAGATAGGAAACACTCAACACACCCCCTCCTCAGTCTGGTAAACAGTAGTGAAAACATAGGAAGGTTGAAGGTGAGAGCTCATTCTAGAGGTTGTCCTTTGATCATTCTCCCACATCCTCTTCTCCCTCCCCCCAATAAAAACATTGCTGAGAAAAGGGAAAAGACAACAGCTATGTCAGCATTGCAGTTAAGAAAAGAAAATAATCTAAAGTTATGATTTTATTTAAACATACAATCCCTAGAACATGTTTCTTCAATTATAAAATGCCTTGCATATTGAACATATTGTGTGTCTGGGTAAACAAATATAGATTAATGTCCAAAAAACCCCTTTCTGAGCTCTATAGAAACTGACAAACCAAACCCAGCAAACCGAACGAAAGACATTAAGCAAAGAGAATGCTGATAAAAGTCAGTTTAAATGAAGCCAACATCTAATGCCAAACAGATAAAAATTCTAAGTTTTCTTTTTCAAACTGGAATTCCTCTTTACAGATTTGTGTTATGTACCTGCATGTGCACATCTTTCTCCTTGTGTGTATGTGTTATGTACATGAGAATGCACACGGAGACCACGGAGGTTGTCAGACACCCTGAAATTGGGGCTACAGGTGGCAGTGAAGTCTGATCCTCTGCAAGGGCTGTAAACACTAAGATACTGAGCCAGATCTCCATCACTATATGATTAGAAATTTACTTCCTAATTTTATAGGAGAGACAAGGATTAGAATACTCAAAGAGTAAATAATTATGATAGTCATTGAAGTTAGAGAATAAAAGCAAACTAGGGTTAGTACACAATTTATAATATATCCATACTCAAGAAGAGTGAACTCAAGATAGGACCCATTCCCATATGAAATCTTGAAATGCAATAAGTACTCATGGGACCAACTGATTTTCTTTGTTGCAAATAAAATGGGCCATTTGTAGAGAAAATAAGTACCCAATGAACACACGATAAGAATATGAGCTTATGAATACAAAGGAACTTGCAGAATCTATTCAGTGTGAACATAATACACACACACACATACATACACACACACACACCTGCACATTCATCCTTTTCAGGTTTGGTTTAAAACACATGAGGCAAAACTATATAGAAAGAGTATAGAATGTGAATCAGTGGAGACATGGGAAAGGTGGAGGAAAAGAGAGGCATGCAAGTATTCTAAAGGCAATGACCAAATAGTCCTTGAATTGGCAGTTGGAACTCACATGTCCACCAGTAGCTAGTTAAAGACAGACTTCATTTTCCCAAGATTGGTGTATGTTGTAATTAGGGGAGAGGTGTGCGGGTTGTATTCCCCAGCCGCCGCTGGTCGCCTGTACCCGAAATAACCACATGACAAACTGGATTCATTTAAATACTGCCTTGCCCATTATCTCTAGCCTTTTCCCGGCTAGCCCTCACCTCATAAACTAACCCATGATAAAAGTCTGTATGTCACCACGAGGTGGGTGACTTACCGGACGGTCCTAAGGTACCTCCATCTCCGACGGGAGCCTCATGGCATCTGGCCCACTTCCTTTCTTCTCCTCCCAGAACTTCCGTTCTGTCTACTCTGCCCACCTAAGGGCTGACCTATCTATAAGCCAGGCAGCTCTTTATTCAACCAATAAGAGTAATACAAAATACAGGAGAACACTCCCACATCAGGTGTAAGATATACATTGTTCTTTATATCCTAAGTGCAGTGTGAGGTTGACACTTTCCAACTGAGAGCGTTTGTGTTCTTTCTCTTTTAATTTCTGTGGCTTTCAGTTGTTCTTCCACTAATTCAATAAGTAGCACAGCAAATGGAACAAACCTCCAGAGAGCAGATATGAGCCCAGGTCATAGGTAGTGATTTCTCTTTTCTTCCACCCTCTGTTTTCATTAAAGTACCTGCCTTTGAATCTATGAGTCATTATATATGGCTACAATATACCAAAAAAGATTATGATATAAAGAGCGAGGAGGGAGGGTAGGCAGTGGAGAGGGAGGGAGAGAAAGAGGTGGGGAGGAGGGAGAGAAAAGTCTAAACTGCTTCCTAATCTCCAGCATTTGGGGGCAATCCTGGACAAAAGGCATATGTACAACTGCATGAGCTTTCAGACAATAGTTGCAGACAACTTTAAACCTGGAGCCAAGGCCAGAGCTTTGCAAACCAAGTGTCCTGATTTTGTAAGCATTCCTTGTATTTTCTCATACTCTAGGGGAAGGAATTTAAGTAAGGAAAGAAAATAATCCTCACAATTTTGAGGGCCAACATGGAGTTTCCAAGCATTTTATTCTTAACATATTTCCATGGGTAAAATGGAACACCAGATTTGAGTTTGAAATGTGTTTGAGCCTCAACTATGTAATGAAGTGTTCCCCTTTCCCAGCACTCTCCTCTGGTAATGGGACACCCTTTACATGAGGAATTCACTCACAAACAGTGAAGTCACCCTTCCAGTTTGCAGGTTGTTTTTCCCTTCCCACAAGTTCATTACTGGATTGTTATATTCACGTGGTCTTCATCAGGCACAAAGAAATTCTAAAAGACCAAACAATTTAAAAGCCCAAGCTGTGTCTTTCACAAATGCATCTTCAAAATCACTAAATTTATTTTGCAACATTTTAAGAATGAAATATTAATATCCAGAGCCTTTTTTGCTATCCCCATCTCTTTAGAAAAATTTAAAAGTGTATTATTGTGTGTGTACGTGCTGCATATGTGGGCATTGCTGTCATGGCACATGTGTGGAGGTCACGACATAGCCCCAATGAGGTGGTGTTTTCCTTCTATCTTTTTGTTTGTTTGTTTGTTTGTTTATTGTTAAAAGAAAAATTTACATTTACTCCCCTTGTCCTGGGCCCTCCCGCTCACCCACTACCCCTCCACCCTCCCCCTACTTCCCTGATATGGGGCAGGATACCCTGCCCTGTGGAAAGCCCAAGGCCCTCCCTGCTCCATCTCGGCCTAAGAAGGTGTGCATCCATATAGAATCGGTTCCCAAAAGGCCAATACATGCAGAAGAGATAGGTCCCTGTGCCAATATCATTGGCTTATCTATCAGTCCCCATTGGCAGCCACATTCAGAGAGTCCAGTTTGGTCATATGCTCCTTCAGTCCTGGTCCAGCTGGATTTGATGAGCTCCCAAAAGATCAAGCGCACTATCTCGGTTGGTGGGCCAGTCCCAGGACACAGTCAGTAAGACAAAAAGGCATCCTACTGAATGGGAGAAGATCTTCACTAACCCCACATCAGACAAAGGTCTGATCTCCAGGATATACAAAGAATTCCTTCTATCTTGAAATGAGTTCTGGTATCCAACACTGATCTGTTTTTGCTAAGCAAGTTCCTTTATCTGATGAGCCAGCTTACCAACCCAACTACTTCTATCTTCTGGTCTCTATTTATTTCTACTTGTTTTTTTTTCTTTTCTCACAAGATCACCCTCTCTTATATACTGTGATGCTTTCATTATTATTTAACAGTGTTCTGTCAATTTTTCAAAAATGACCCCCCAAATTAATTTCTTCTAATTCAATAAAAATTTCTCGAAACATTTAGCCTCACTTTTCAAATGTGGTTGCTAAGACATCATAATTACTAGTGCGTGCTTGGTCATATTCATTAATTTTAGTCAAAATGCAGACTGGCTATGTACTATTCTATTTGTACATATAGTTCATTTACAAAGAAAATTCAAACTATTTGGGGCTATTTAATAATGATACTGAAAGACCCCCAGAGGTGGGTAATCTTCCAGTCTGGGGAGACCCTCCCAAGGAACAGCGAGACCACTCGAACAGATGCAATCAGCAAGAGGCTTTATTGATACACACAGGTACCTGGGCGGCAGTCTTACAAGGAGACTAGCGCGCCTGGCTTAGGGCAGGGGTCTTTTTATAGGGTTGTTGAGCGGGAAGCAGGCTACAGAGGCGAGATGCATGGTTACAGGGTTATGATTGGGCAATTCAAATGAGGCAGGGGTCCAGATCTAGGGCATGCTGTGGTTTTTCTCGGAATCCAGGTGGTAGACCCGTGACCCAGTTACCTAGGGTGCAAACTGTTTTTCTGGGGGCCTAAGCTCTTTGCTGGCATCCAGATGGCTGACCACAGACATCCTGTCTAGCCCAACGCCCTTGTTTTTCTATTGTACTGAACTTCCTTGCCCTAGTTTTACCCTGGCCACTTGTTTTCTGTATGTTAAGCCTTGCAATATGGCGTTACTGCTGCTTTAGCTGGGGGGGTCTTTCAATACTAATAAAAAGTTTCCAAGGTTGTAGCAAATTCTTCTAATTCCTTCAAGAATGGAAATTGGTGAGGGTGTTAAAATTAATTTAATAATATTAAAATACTGTTTCAATAATATGGTCATAGAGACAATTGCACACATTATATGTATCCATTACTACTAAAATCTCTTGTAGCTCAGAAGTTATTTTTGTGAATGTTTTTGAGAAAAGGCTATTATGTGTGCGTTTTATACCTTTCATCTATGATCACCCAGTTGCATGTATAAAAGAATGGTTCAAACATGATCTTCTAAGACTCACATTCTGACCCACAACATTATGTCATCTCCTTTTGTGTGTCTTCTCAAAGTTAACACACAACTGTGCATGCATCAAATGTGATGGCCAATGACACACTATCTACCATTTTTAAAAGTAACAAAATTAAAATGTTTCAGTTTATGTACTTGACTTAATAGTTAAGAAACGGCATGCTTCCTACCTGCTATGTCCTTGGTGTTTTCTGTGGTGAGGAACTCTGCTGTTCATTTTGTAATTCAATAGATCACAAATGATGATGTCACACAACTTTCTATTCCTATTCCATTTTCCAATAAGTTTCCCCTAAGTATAATTAGAGATTTATGTTCATATATCTATATAATTATATGTGTGTGTGTATTAAAAAGTCAAGTTAACATAATAAGACATC
This sequence comes from Dicrostonyx torquatus, assembly GCA_028555095.1. Taxonomy (NCBI): domain Eukaryota; kingdom Metazoa; phylum Chordata; class Mammalia; order Rodentia; family Cricetidae; genus Dicrostonyx; species Dicrostonyx torquatus. The sequence goes on along the minus strand of JAQHUG010000018.1, from coordinate 2,852,985 downwards.
ATCCAAACAGAACCTGATGGCTCACAAGTGATAATTTTACCCTTTATGAGTATCAGTACAAGTAATGTTTGGAGATAACCCCAGTGCTTTATGATTTTCAGGGTAAATGTAGACACTGAAGCTACTTCCAGTGGTCCCTATAAGTTTTTTGCATGCAACATTCTGTGTCTTTAAGGGAAAATTCTAATTTTTTCTATGTAAATATGAAAAAGAAAATTTAAACATCCATATCCAGTAATAAAACTGATTTTCATGTCATTTAAATTCATATTCATAATTTATTCATTGTCCCCAGCATGGGTGATCAGTGCTCTTCCCAGAGGACACTTTGGTGGCAGGACGTAGAGAAATCAACCTTGTACTGACCAGGAAACTATCTTCCAGATGGCTAGCTTTCTCAGTGCCGGAATGTGTTACGCTAGGTTTAGGGTAGAAAATACTTTATTGTTCTTACCTGTGATACCTTGTAGACTGCAGTACCAATCTGCAAGCACGATGTGCCCACTGGTGCAATAGCAGCGAGACTGGTCATGGGGTAATCAACCCCTCCCTTAATTGGATTGAAGCCTACTTCTAAGGAGGAAATTCTAAAACCATAGTCAAAAACAATAGCCAAGGAAGTCACAGGTCAAGTCAAGAACCTAATCTTGTTGTTTTACTTAATGGTCATTAGTCAAACTGCATTCTCACAATTTGTGATTATCCATAGACTTGTGCTGCTCTTATTCTTGGGTGGAGATGTTTCTTCTTCTTATAGTGGGGAATAGTTATACAGAGACTCATAGCTATTCCAAGTCCTGGAAATAAGTAACAACAAGAATCTAGCTGTAAAGGTGAGAGAGAGCTAAGTCCCTTGCCAAAATGTGAGAGAATATTGTGGAAAAGAAAGCAGAAAGAAAGTAAAAGAAAGAGGATGAGAAAGGCTGTGCTCTCCTGTCTTCTGGTCATGGCACAACTGCTACACATGTGAACTCATGGTACGTGGATTGACCTGCACAAGATAGAAACAAGATAAATCCCAGGTTAAAACTGAGGAGCTGTGGATATTTGATGGCTGCTGTGGGAGAGAATCTCTTTTTGTGGTGTGTGGTCACTATGAGGCTGTATACACCCTGGTGGATGACCTCACATCCACAAACATTCCAGTAATACTCACAAATCAGTCTCTGATACCAAATGCATGAACATATAAAGAAGACATAACGTCATGGAGCTGTGTTGTGAGGGACTCAGGGGTAGTTGAAGGGGGTGAATGGTGGGTAAATATAATCAAGATACTATGTATACATGTGTGGGATTTTCATATGCTAAATTTAGAAGTTGTCTTGCTTATTTACCTATTTATTACTTGAAGGATAGGCAAAGCCATGGAGTGTTATCTGTAGAAACTCTATCATAAATGCCCACTCTCACACCTTTGTAACAAATGGGCCTCAGGGATCTGTGATGAGATCACTTGAACATTTTTACACTGTAAGTGTAGCAAGGAGCCTCACTGAAATTAAGGACAAGCCTCATCAGCTGTTACACATCACGTGTACTAAGACCTTGGCCTGGGAAATCCTGTGAGCAGGTCATTACCTGCTGTGAAAGACACTAGCTGGCCCTATGACAGTTTTTGTATAGCATGGCCCAATTTTCCAGAGGAAAATGTTCCTCGTCATGTCAAACTGCAAGGGTTACTGTTATAATTTACTTTCCAGAGTTCAATCCCCTTCGATTTTTCCAGACATCGGAAATATGCGTCGCTGATTCTAATATTCCACACAGAAATGCCTCCCCTCGAGTCACTTCATAAGATCAGTTAACTTTTTGTTTTAGAATTCAGTTTTGAAAAGTTATCCAGGTAAAAAGCATGGAGGGAAGACTTTAAAACTTATCAGCAAGTTGAATAAAGCCATTACCATTCCATTAGGAATGATTTTTTGATTGATATACTGACTATTTAAAATTTGCACCCATGACCTTGGACTCCGGACTGAAGAATGACACCATTGTCTGAGGCTTTATTCTCTTACTGTGAAGTTTGGCTTGTGTGTACATTTTGGATGTCAGATGAATCTCATCGGAAACGGTGGGAGCACACAAACATATATATCCGTGAAGCAGAATGGGGTTAAAGCTAGGAAAATTTTACTGCTGCTGACTAGAATGAGTTGCTCTTCCTTAATATATCAGTTGACATTTCATGTGCAGAATTCATGCATTTCTAATAGTTCTCATAAAATGTCAGCCTGTTCAGGAACAGTAGGCTGCCTGAACACCGTTTTCAGTAGCGTGGATGGTGGCCCTGCACAGCCCGATGCAGTCAGTACCCCAGTAAGGCGTTGCAGGCACCTTCTCTGAATATGTGCAGATGAACTCCAAATGCCAACCACAATTCCGTTCTCCATTCTTATCCCCAAATTAAACTTGAAGCTCTACATTCTTCTTTTCCAAAATCTCTGTGCCCAAAGTGACAAAGTGAAAAGAAAGCTAAATTTTGCATTAGATTACTTGACTATAAAAAAGACTTTAAAAATTGCAATTGAATAATTCCATTTCATTACCAATCAAAACAACTCATTTGCCTCTAAAATCCTTTCTTGTCTCCCTTACACCTCGACACTTCACACACACACACATACACACACACACACACACACACACACACACTGAGAGAGAAAGAGTGTGTGAAGGAGAGAGATGCACACATACATGCATGCACACACAAACACATTTCATAAATTATGTAAGATGGTATCATGGGAAGGAAAGTTGCAATCTCATGTATTAAAATATGCTTAAAAACACAAAATATGACCCAAACAGTGGTGGCACACACCTTTAATCCCAGTACTCCGGAGGCAGAATCAGGTAGACCTCTGTGAGTATGAGGCCAGCCTGGCCTATAGAGTGAATTCCAGGACAGCCAGGACTATGCAGAAAAATCCTGTCTTGAAAAATCAAAATCAAAACAATATAAAGCAAAACAAGAGCCAGGCAGTGGTGGCACATACATGCCTTTAATCCCACCACTCGGGAGGCAGAGGCAGGTGGATCTCTGTGAGTTCCAGGCTAGCCTGTTCTACAAGAGCTAGTTCTAGGATAGGCTCCAAAGCCACAGAGAAACCCTGTCTCAAAAAACAACAACAAAAAAAGGCAAAACAAAAACAGAATCAAAGAAACAAAAACCCACCACGAAATGTGTCCCAAGCATGATTCCAAAGCTTTACTATTGTTTAAAACTTATTAATTTCAATGTAGTTAAACTTCAGATTACGAACAGCCTATCTTGATTCAGCAGTCAGTTCTTTGCTGGTCGTTGAGTTACACCAAAGAAGAACAACTGATAATAGGAGACTTAGAGCCAGACATTCTGAATGGATGGCCAGGTTTGTTTCTTACAATCTCTGTGACTTTGGGATGTCATTTAATCTCAGTGTCTTAATTACCTTATCTAAAAGTGTGTGGATGATAATTTCAGTATGTAATTCATAGACTGGTTCTGAAGAATAGAAGTAACGTTACTGTTGACCGTGCTGACTGAGAGGACGAATGACTCTTTGCCTTATACGTCTCTTACCTTAAAGGAGCTATGGGGTTGATATACATCCATCCATGAGTGTGATCAAGTGTTGAACTCCACGGAGAACATTCCGTTCTATGAGTCCAACAGAAGTCACTTATCTAGTGTAGCATCAGATGGGTTTCCTTTAAAAAACACTAGAGCTTATTTTCAGTGTTTTGTTTAGTCAAGTATGAACCACTGTCTGAATCACATCTTCTCCATCATCTGGACATTCAGTCATTGAGCACAAACCCAAGCTACAATTAGTGCTGAATGAATATTTAATAAAATATTGACATGGGAGGCAATAATCAGTCAAAAGATTGATGAATTTAAATAGGCGATGGATTTTCTGCATCTAGGAAGTTCAGAGATCCTGCCAAAAGCATCTTTCTAAGAAAATTCTTAGGAATTAAAATTCTGAATCACAGGACTAATGGGAAAGCAGAGAAGGACCCATAAGAATTCTCTTGGGTTGCTCATTCAGTTCATTACACATTGAATAGAAACTGGAAAGTCCTTAAGTGTCTGTAGTAAAAGTCAATAATGTGTTCCTTGACCAGGAAATAAACATCCTCTCACAACTCTCTCTCTGTCCATACGTTTCATTCTCTCTCTCCCTCCCCTCTCCCTCTCTCTCTCTCTCTCTATCCCTCCCTCTCCCTCCCTCTCCCCTCCTTCACACACACACATACAGAGCCATACACACAGCATTCTAGATTTTTAAACAGAAGTGTTCATGGTGTCATCTGCCTATGCTATCATATGAAGAACCCGATGCTGTGTATTAGAAGTCTATATAAAACATAATGCCATGGTTATCACATATATGTATACAGCTTCAAGCTTTTGCATCAACTTGGTGTGTTTCAGTTTGTATAGTGTAGGCACTAATTTTTCATTACGATATTTTTTTAAGGCCAACAATCCCACGTATGTAAAAGTCCTTTGGGAATGTTAAGAAAATTCACTAACTGATGGCACCATCTCTAATCTATCTTATGAATGTTTTTGATTTCAGAAAAATACATGTTAAAGTAAGTGCAATTTTAAGGGACTAAAGTCTCCTGCAACATCCAATCTAAAGGGTTCGTAATTAATGGCATCACGATCCTGATGACTGAAGCTTGTAAAGAGAATTAAGCATTGTCACTCATTCCTGTCTCAAGAAATGCTTACTCTGGAACTCCATGCATAAATATTCAGAGAACACTTTTCAAAAGCTAAGTAAATTGTCCTTCTAAAATATAAATACATATGAGAGTAGAAAATCAAGGACTCAGGCAAAATGGCTCTCTTTGTGTTCTCTAACAATAAGCCCCCATCTGGAAGGATAATGAAGTTTTCTGTTTGCATAGCACCTGTTTAAGCAAACTCTGGCTGAGGAAAGAAGTGCCCTTGCACCACGACCTGGGCCTGTAAGTGTTGAGAACAAAGGAGGAAAGTGGTTTTGAATGCTGCCCCCCTGCTATGCCTGTGGATATTACACATACACACACACACACACACACACACCACATTTATTGGGTTATCTACAATAAATAAGTCACACATAAAAGTTGCTTACGTTTCCTCTCTAAATACTGCCCGCAAAGGTTAACAGATGCATTTAATTTTTCTCTTCTTTAAGAAAGAAATTGTCACAATTATTCTTAGACTGTGTTTAAAGTTTTGCCAACTTTGAGTTTCTTGGCTTTCTTGTTTCAAGGCGATGTGCGTGAAAGATTTGGAACTGGTTATTCTCTGAAAGCATCTTGCCCTAGATATTTTTCTCAAAAGTCATGAGGACTCAGAAGCATTTTTGCAGCAACTTTTTGAGAAAAGCTACAGCAGAACTAATCACCAGCTATTTGGCTTCATATCATGCACTTCCTTCTCCTTTTCTCAAGCCAGTAGCATCCCTCACTTTTGCTAAATAAGGATTCTGCAAGTATCACAATCATAATGAGTATCACACGCGTATGGGCATGGGTAATTGAAATTTTTATCACTCCAGGTAGTAGCAGGGAATGGAGATAATAGTTTGTATCTGATGCTCATTTAACCTTTCCATTTTATAATTCCTTTAAATACATGGGCTGATGTGTTTTATCTATTTGGTTGACCTTAACTTTACTAATTAACTTTAAAGTCAAATTGTTAGTTATTTACACTTATTAAAGGCAACAACAGTCAAAATGTAGAGCCATACATTGGAGAAACACAAAATTTTTAGTATTTCTAAGAATGGGGTTGAGGTCCAAGGTTCAAGTTCCTTGAAGAAAGTTAAAACACCCATGGATGTGTTTGCATTTCCCCTCATCTGAAAAAAATGGACAAATAAAAATTAACTTTAAAAATTTATGGTAAGTTGCAGCAAATATCCAAAGGACATGTACTTCTTTGGTTATGATTAAATGTTCACAAATGGCTGAAACACACATGGGCTTATTTATAATTTTATGATTACCTACTAGAATTTTAATGGAAATAATTTCCTTGTTATAAATTTGAATAATTTAAAAAATATCACTTAGAAATATATTCAGTAGTCATTAATTATTTGATGGTCAGAAACTCATGTTCTTTAACAGATTTCCATCTCTTCAGAATGATTGGACTTTAAATCTCTCCAATTATTAAACTATGAATGAAGAATAATTCTTATTTTGAGAATCAGTCAAATATGTCATAAGTAATTCCAAATTCAATGCAAGGTTGCCCCAAACAAAGCAATAGCAAGCATTGTAAGTGTGAATTCTTTAGATCAATAGGTCAATATTTAATAAGTTAGCCTTCTGGGAAAGGCAGTCTCCAGGTATAATCTAAGATGAACTGATAACTCAGAAGGTGTGCCAACCATATTCTAGTTGGGAATACTATAACAAGGAGCAAATAGCAATGCAGTAGATAATATGTTCTTTCTGGTCGATGATGACTGTGCCATGTGATCCAGGAAAGAAAGCAGACCGTTTCACTCTAACAAGGAAAGAACTCTTCCTGTCAAATACCAGTAGTAATGAATATTATTTTCTAATGTCAATAATCATTACTGAAAGTTAAAACTGCCACACTATGCATAGGGATATTTATCAATATAGCTCTGACATTTGTTTAAATACTAAGTCAATTTTATCTGCACTTTTGGTCCTTGTGTGGCCTTTGGGGGTGTACATGTGCATGATTATCTGTGTTTTGGGCACATGTGCATGTATACACATGCATTTGGAGGTCTGAGATTGTCAGTTGCATTTCTTGAACCCTCTGCTGCTTATGCATTGAAACAGTTTCTCTTTCCAAACTTAATGTTCCCTGTTTTGATTAGTCTTACTTGCTCAGGGAACCTCCACTGTTTTTTTCTTTAACTCCTCGGCCTCAGGATTACTGGTGATGGCCAAGCTTATCCTCATTTATGAGGGTTTTGGAGATCCTAAGTCTATTCTGATTTGCAATCCACATACTTTACTCACTGAGTCGTCTCACCAACTTGGCTTTTGTTTCTGAAGTTAAAGTTCTTCAACTTTCCATTTGTCCTCAAATTTCTATAAAACAAATATTTAATGCCACCCACTTATGTGGAAAGCATTGGTCTTAGTTGCTGTGAGGACAACCCAGTCAATCGATTAACTACCATTCAGGACATCAAACACACACACACACACACACAAAGCAACATCAGTATCATTATCCAGTCTTTGAAATCTAGATTCTCTGTCCTCAATTACACAGGAAGAAAATGTGTTATGAAATAGGGTAACTCTTGGTCTATGAACATTTGAATCAGGCTGTTATTAGGCAGAATTTTTCTTTTTATAATTGTACATTCAATAACAAAATTAATGCAGTGTGTTAAGAATTGTAAAATTAGATTTTAAAGGTCTGATTAAATTTCATGAGAGCATGAAGAGATGAAGATAACATTATCATAATGATATGAAATTGGATTTTAAATGTCTGATTGAAGAGGTCTTCTGGAAAGAACTATCAGGGAGGAAGATGAAGATGTTTCTCCCTATGCAAGGTTTCTGGAACTTTCCTTCATAAAATCTGACGTATTTTAAATACATCTTTATCTCCAGCCACCCAAGATTTTCTTTAGATCTTCTGGATCAGCAGCCTTTTTAAAAAAGTCATCTACCAGGCTGGGCGGTGGTGG
>JAQHUG010000018.1:2821326-2845140 GCA_028555095.1 Dicrostonyx torquatus | reverse complement strand
CACACACACACACATCTGAAAAGCAAAGCATCCATGTTCATATATCTGACACTTGTAAGCCAGATAAACTGTTTAGGATGGTTGATACAAAATACAAGCAACACTCCATCTATTCCATCAGTTCATAGTTCTACGTAGGTAGATAGATCAGTGAGTAATCATATCACAGTCAGTCTTGGTGTAAAGTCAAAGGTTGATAAACTTTTTTTTAAATTGACAGGATATTAATGGAAGAAAGACATCTCAAGTTGACTTCTGAATTTAAAATTTAAAATTTTAGTAATTAGTAGCACGTGATATTGTACCTGATGAGACTTTGAACATAGTGGCATCAACCCCTCCAAATAAATCTCAACATTTCTCAGGTTCTGATTATGTTTGGTATTTACAATTCAAGGTTTTATGATTAGAGTGTCACCCTTATGTCAAATTTATATTCTAGAGTCATCATTTAATATAGCTACCATTGTCTCATTAATTACACTCTTGTTCCTATATGACCATGATGATGCAGGACTCCACAGCTTAGCTTGCCCAACAGCTTTGTCTTTGCCTGTGCCAGATTGGTAAAGTGATGCAGAAGGCAGGTGGCAGTAGAGCCCATTACTGTTCATTGGTGAATGTGCTTTCTTCATTGAGTGATGCCATCTGTTGTCCAGATGACTCTGGGTCATAGTAGATAGAAATGACAGCTGTGTATGCAGGTTGCTGTGAGTTCACAAGCCCACTTTCTTCATCACTGATGCCAATTGCTAACTCTTGTGTAGCTGATTGCCATGTAGCGTCTAATAGATGCTCAGCTTAGTCGTATTGTCTCCAGAGTGTGACAGCAACTGAAGGGAAAAGACAAACCTATTTTTCAAGGAGCTAGACATAATGCTCTATTTTGTCTTTTAATTTTTTTTCTTTTAAGAACAATATGTTAAAGATGAAACTCATTCAAGTCTATTACCTCATCATTCACTGGCTCAGTTATAGCTGAAACCTTATTTATTGGAAAAAAAACTCAAGCATTGGGTACATACATTTTCTTTAATAAATACTTCCTCTGAAAATTTGTAAGTGTATATAATACAATTTAAAAATTTTAGCAAGAGATTTTTTTCAAATGCACATGGATTTGTTCTAATCTGACAGTCTAAAGAATAGCATCTGTCCTTTCAGAGGCCCACAGGAGATGGACAGATAGAGACTATACATTTGTGTGTGTCTCAACATTCTTGGTACAAATATTGATGTTTTTGAAGTTGTTGTTTCTACCCTTTTAAGTGATCAATATACTATATGTTACTGTAAATAAATATAGGTAGATTTATTTAACCTTACTTAAATGACTTCTTAGTATCTGACTTTATATATTGTAGTCCTTTAAGTCAAAGCAACAATGACTAGTACTGACTGCAAGGCACTGTGTGCACATTGACAGCTCTGTTTACTTAAGAAAATAGCTGGACTTTCTAACGACCAACTTCACTTGCCACTGCCCAGAAGTGCTAGGCAACAAAATGAATATTGGCTGGGACTGAGACAAGTTTGGTCAGTGAATAGGAATGGAATGATAGCAACAAAGAAGCTGTATATCAGGCATTTGCAAGATTCCTCCAGTTCTTCTTCTTATTCTTTTTTTTTTAATAAGAGGCTAAGCCAAATTGAAAATGGCCCAAACATAGAACAGTTCCTCGTCACCAATGTTGGAAATCACATTTGTGGGAGAAAAATGTAGCAGGAAGTAAGAGAATAACCACTGGTCATCTCTTCCTTTTAGGACATCAATTATGTTCCCAGATTTTGGGTAATACAAACTGTTTTCAATAATACAGGTTATACACTTGCTTAGTTTTATTTTCGGACACAATTATATGATGTGGGAAGACCTGCCCACTGTGGGCAGCACCATTCCCTGAGCAGGAGAATCCAGGACTGTTAACGTATGTAAAGGGTATAGAACATGAATAAGCATGCATGTGTTTGTTATCTCTGCTCTTGACTGTGGTTGTGACTAGCTGCTTCATATTCCAGTGCTGAGTTCCTGGCACTGATAGAATATAATCTAAAATTGGGAATTGAGTAAATACTCTCTCTCTAAAGTTTCTTTTGTTAGGTTCTTTGTAAATCACAGCTAGAAATAAAAGTTGGATAGCAACCCTGCTAAGTCATTAATATCAACTTTAATACTTCATCTAAAATAAGATTCTAGAACTAACCTTGTGGTCTTTCAGCTGGCCGTCAGACCATCAGGGAGGCACTTGTATTTCTCTGTTCACATTTTACTTTTGCTATTTTCAAGACTCATTTCCATAATCTTAAAAAAAACATGACTCTAATTTTTTCCTTAAATGTAATTTGAGGAAGACAAGTTAAAGATTAACGCACATCAATATCAAGTAAACTAGACAAGTGCCAAGGCCAATGTTTGAGTTTTTTTATAAAGGGCCTAAGCATGTGCTATGACCTACTACAATCTTTGTGGTGGAGATCTATATCATTGCCTGTACTGGCTGAACTGGGAAGAGTTGCAATTTTGTAGAGATAAAATATTTGAAGAACAGACAATTTCCGTGAGTCAACAGAGCCATTATAGAATACTCATTGAAAAACATACAGAAACTTGTAATATTTGTAATAGAGAATACCAAAGTGAATTTAAGCGATTTTAAAACTCTTAATTCGCCAAGAAGTTTGAGTTTTTCCATTAAGATTTATTGAATAAGAATTATATATAGTTAAAACTTAATATCTGCTAGAGAAATCCAGTATGTCTTTTCATTCTCCCACATTACATATTTTTAAGGTCCTGGTTTGAGGCATGTGATATGAGTTCAGAATTACTTCCTCAGGGTTAAGACAAAGAATATGTAAGAATTTTCTTCAAATGCCAGTTTATATTTAGTTCAGTAAACCTATTGAAGGCGCTGCATTTTATAGTTTTAATTAAATACATAATTAAAAACATGGTGTCATTACAGCTGGTCCTTGCCTTTCTTTCACAGGAAGAACTAACTTCTTCCACACTATTGAACATCTATTAGCATCAATATGATGAACAATGATGACTTTTTTGTGTTCTTTTAATTTTACACATAATTGAAGTCACCAACAGCATGACTTCCAACACATTTGTGCATCTACATTGATGTACCTTTGAGATAGCTCTCCTACCCACTCTCCTTTGTCTTCTGCAGTGGGAGGCTTGATGACTTCAACACAATGCCTCTGGATTTTAACATGAACATACTCATTCGGATCACACTCAACCTTTCTGTCTGTGTGGCCTGATGTTGAGTCCTCAAAACGGCAGGACTGAAGAGGGTACTAGGAAGAAGATCAATGTAAACCAAGGGATTTAAATTTGAAGCCTGGTCCTGGGGAAAGAGTTAAAGAAATGTCTTGGGTTTTTCAAAGCTCTTTCAAGTCCTGAGTTTTCAGGATAAAATACTGAGTGAAATTTTCCAAGAAATGTTTTGATTCACTGGTAATGCAGTGATGTTGTCCTCTGGGACAAAGGAACAGCAAAGCTAGACACAAGACAGGTGAAAGGAAAGTCCTATACCTGAGAACAGAGTGCATTCCATTCATGGGGGTACCCACTGTCTTTGCTTGAGTCCTGCAAATGTGGGAAGGAAAACAAAATATGCACCCAGTGCTGGGTCACAGTGAGTTGTGTATTTAAACTATGTTCCCTTCTAAAAGGTAGGACTTGCCTACCTCCTGTCTCTTCCTTTTTCAGTCTCTTTCTGCTTCTCTGCCTGTCTCCCTGTCTCTGCCTCTTCTGCCATTCCTGTCCTATGAGGCCTGTCTCTCCCCTCCCCTTCCCTCCCTTCTTTTCCTATACACTTTCCTGCAATAAAAAACCTCTTCATATGTTGTGAAGTAAAGGGAACATTTTTGCATTGCTGGTGGGAGTGCAAGACAGTACAGCCCCTTTGTTGTACAGGATTGTTTTGGCTATCCTGGGTGTTTTGCTCTTCCATATGAAGTTGACTACAGTTCCTTTGAGGTCTGTGAAGAATTTTGCTTAGATTTTTCATGAATCTGTAGACTGCTTTTGGTAAGATTGCCATTTTAACTATGTTAATTCTACCTACCCAAGAGCATGGGAGATCTCTCCACTTTCTGGTGTCTTCTTTGATTTCTTTCTTCAAAGATTTAAAGCTCTTGTCTGTCATGCAAGTCTTCCACTTGTTTATTTAAAGTTACTCAAAGATATTTTATGATATTTGTGGCTATTGTGAAGAATGATATTTCTCTGATTTCTTTCTCAGCCCTTTTATCATCTGTGTGCAGGAGGACTACTGATTTTTTGAGTTAATCTTGTATCTTTTTTTTTTAAAGATTTATTTATTTATTATGTATACAGTGTTCAGCTTCCATGTATGCCTGCAGACCAGAAGAGGGCACCAGATCTCATTACAGATGGTTGTGAGCTACCATATGGTTGCTGGGAATTGAACTCAGGACCTCCAGAAGAGTAGTCAGTGCTCTTAACCTCTGAGCCATCTCTCCAGCCCATCTTGTATCCTTCTACATTACTGAAAGTGTTTATGAGTTGTAGAAGTTCCTTGGTAGAATTTTTGGGGATGCTTATGTAAACTATCATATCATTGCAAATAGTGAGAGTTTGACTTCTTCTTTTCTAATTTGTATACCCTTGATCTCCTTTTGGTGTCTTATTGCTCTAGCTAGGACCTCAACACCTCTATTGAATAGACATGGAGAGAGTGGAAAACCTTGTCTTGTTCCTGATTTTAGTGGGATCGCTGGGAGTTTCTCTCCATTTAGTTTGATGGTGGCTGCTGGCTTGCTGTATATTGTCTTTATCATTTTTAGGTTTGTTCCTTGTATCTCTGCTCTTTTCAAGACCTTTATCATATGAAGGGATGTTGTGGTTTGTTGAAAGTTTTGTGGGCATCTAATGAGATGATCATGTGGTTTTTATTTTTCAGTTTGTTTATATGGTGGATTACATTGACAGATTTTCATATGTTGAACCATCCCTGTATCTCTGGGATGAGGCTGACTTGATCATGGTGGATGATGGTGCTGATGTGTTCTTGAATTTCATTGGCCAGTATTTTATTTAATATTTTTGCATCAATGTTCATGTGTGAGATTGGTCTGTAATTCTCTTTCTTAGTAATGTCTTTCTGTGGCTTGGGTATCAGGGTAGCCTAATAAAAAGAGTTTGGAAATGTTCCTTCTGTTTCTCTTGTGTGGAATAATTTGAGCAGTATTGGTATTAGTTCCTCTTTGAAGTTTTGGAGAATTCTGAGCTGAAACCTTTTGGTCCTGGGCTTTTTTTGGTTGGGAGACTTTTGATAACTTTTTCTATTCTTCAGCAGTTATAGGTCTGTTTAATTTGCTTATCTGGTCTTGATTTAATTTTGCTAAGTGACATTTATCCAGAAAGTTGTTCGTTTCCTTTAAGTTTTCCAATTTTGTGGAGTGCAGGTTTTTGAAATAGGACCTGATGATTCTCTGTATTTCCTCCGTGTCTGTTGTCCCCCTGATTTTGATTTTGTTAATTTGGATATTCTCTCTCTGCCTTTTGCTTATTTTAGATAAAGTTTTGTCTATTTTGTTGATTTTCTCAGAGAACCAACTCTTTGTCTCATTGGTTCTTTGTATTGTTTTCTTTGTTTCTATTTTGTTGATTTCAGCTCTCAATTTGATTATTTCCTGCCATCTAGTTCTCTTAGGTGAGTTTGCTTCTTTTTGTTCTAAAGTTTTCAAATGTTCTGTCAATTCACTAGTGTGGAATTTTTCCAGCTTCTTTATGTAGGCATTTAGTGCTATGAACTTTCCTCTTATCACTGCTTTCATTGTGTCCCTTAAATTTGGGTATGTTGTGTGGTCATTTTCACTGAATTTTAGGAAGCCTTTAATTTTCCCTTTATTTCTTCCTTTACTTATTGATGATTTAGGTGAGCTTTTTTTAAATTTCCATGTGTTTGTGGACTTTCTGGAATTAGTATTGGTGTTGGCTTCTAGTTTTAAACCATAAGATATAAGTGTTATTCCATTTTTCTTGTATTTGTTGAGCTTTGTTTTGTTACGAGTATGTAGTCAGTTTTTGAGAACTTTCCATGAGGTACTGAGAAGTAGGTATATTCTTTTATGTTCGGGTATATTCTTTTATGTTTGGTACAGCATAACATAAAATATGTTATTTTGAATATGAATTTGAATATGGCAATTTCTCAGAAAATTGGGAATTAACTTTCCTCAAGACCCAGCAATACCACTTTTGGTTATATACCCAAAGGATGCTCAATTGTGCCACAAGGACTTGTGCACAACTATGTTCATAACATTGTTTGTCATAGCCAGAACCTGGAAACAACCTAAATGCCCTTTGACCAAAGAATGGATAAGGAAAATGTGGTACATTTACACAATGGAGTACTGAACAGCAGAATAAAATAACATCTTGAATTTTGCAGGCAAATGGATAGAGCTAGAAAAAATCATTTTGAGTGAGGTAACCCAGATACAGAAAGACAATTATTACATGTACCCACTCATAAGTGGTTTTTAAACATAAAGCAAAGAAACCCAGCCCACAAATCACAATCCCAGAGAACCTAGAAAACAATGAGGACCCTAAGAGAGACATACATGGATCTAATAATCTACATGAGAAGTAGAAAATGACAAGATCTCCTGAGTAAATTGAGAGCATGGTGAGCTTGGGAGAGGTTTGAAGGGAAGCAGATAAGTAAGGAGTGGAGCAGAGATAAATGTAGAGCTCAATAAAAATATTTTATTTATTTTACATACCAAACCCTGTTCCCACTCCCTCCCATCCTCCCATTCCCTCCATCCCCCCCAATCCACTCCTCAGAGAGGGTAAGGCACATTGCTTTGAGGAAGGTCCAAGGCCCTCCCTACTATATATAGACTAAACAAGGTATCCATTCAAAGAGATAAGTTCCCCAAAATCCTGTATAAGCAGTAGGGTTAAATCCTGGTCATATTGCCATGGGCCTTGTAGGCTTTCCCAGCCATACAACTGTCAACCACATTCAGAGCTTCCAGTTTAGTCCTATACTGGTTCCTTCCCTGTCTGGCTGGATTTTGGTGAGCTCCCATTTGCTCAGCTCTTGTCCTCTTTGCTCATGTCCTCACTCTTCCTACTCTTCAGCTGTACTTTGGGAGCTCAGCCCAGTGATCTGGTGTGGGTCTCTGCCTCTGTTTCCATTAGTTGCTCGATGAAGGTAAAAAATGAAGTAGAGAACTAAACAGAGAATTCTCAACAAAATAATCTCAAATGGCTAAAAGACACTTAAGGGCATGTTCAACATCCTTAAGCTATCAGGAAAATGCAAATCAAAACAACTCTGAGATACCATCTTACACCTGTCAGAATGGCTAAGATTCAAAAACACCAATCATAGTTTATGCTGGATAGGATGTGGAGTAAGGGGAACTCTCCTCCATTGCTGGCGGGAATGCAAACTTATACAACTATTCTAGAAATCAGTATGACAGTTTCTCAGAAAACTGGAAATAAACCTACCTCAGGACCCAGCAATACCACTCTTGGGCATACACCCAATGTATGCTCTATCATACTATAAGGACTTTTGTTCAACTATGTTTATAGCAGCATTATTTGTCATAGCCAGAACCTAGAAACAACCTAGATGCCCCTCAGCCGAAAAATGGATAAAGAAAATGTGGTTCATTTACACAATGGAGTACCACTCAACAGTAAAAAATAATGACATCTTGAATTTTGTATACAAATGGATGGAACTAGAAAAAAAAACATCCTGAGGGAGTTAACCCAGACCCAGAAAGATGAGCATGGTATGTACTCAATCATAAGTGGATACTAGCTGTAAACCAAAGGATAATGCTTTTTGTAAATTGCAATGGTGACAGTGACATGACAAAAGTGACTGTATGTAGCAGGCAGATGAAATCCTGGTGCAATCCTGGGATCACAGCTATGATCAATAAGAAGCTCCTTTTTAGGTGCAACTCCAACACTGAAGTAGCATTCACAGGGCCTGAGAAGGTCTGCACCCAATCTTCTTTGCATATATCATAACTTCCAGTTAAGTTATAGGATTCTTTTATAGGGTTCCTGAGTATGTGAATGAGTGGGGCTGTGATTTTTGTGCCTTCTATTAGGGACTTCAGCTTCTGCTGATTTATCCTGGCCAACTTTGATGTCATAGTTTTATATTATTGTCTTATATTTGATTTTGTTACATTTTAACTTTATCCTAGGAAGTCTGTTGTTTTTATAGATAGAAAGGGAGTAGATCTGGATGAAAGGGTAGATGGGGAGAAATTGGGAAGAATAGAGGAAAAGGAAAACATAATTAGTATGTATTTTCTATGTGAGAGAAGAATCTATTTTCAATAAATTAAAAAAATAGTTTTAGCCATTGATGTAGCTAAACTTCAGACTTGTTGACTTAAATTTTTAAAAAGAGATAAATATATATTATCTAGGAGCACATACATTAGGAGAGGCAAACATATGTGCATCTAGCATGAAATGTATGGTATGTAACAATTACAGGTAAGAAAACTGTGTCTTGGAAACACTAGAAGAAGTTCAGATTTTTTTTTCCCATCATCCACTCAAAGCTGACTCACAGCAGGTTATGCATTCAAGTGTAAGTAGGATTTAAGCCTGATAGTGATATTTCTTGATCATGTGTTTCACAAGTTTCAAACTTCATGTGTCTGGTTTGTGTTCCTGACACCCTTTCTTTTTCAACTGGACCAAATAGGAAGCACAGCTCATGATTGATTCTAAACATCAGAACAGTGTAATATATTTCAGTATATGAATGGCCCAAATGTTTTGTGGCATAAATAATGGAAATAAAATAAAACTGAATTACATGTTTAAAGCTTCAGAGAAAAGTCAAATATGACAGAGTTTACCCTTTTTTACTTTTATATATGGAAACAGTAGACACTTGTCATGCAGAGGAGGGTCACGACATGACAAGTATAAAGAGCACTAATGACTTCCATAGCATAGTATTGATAGTATTGTTGTTGTTTCCTTCCTTCCTTCCTTTCTTTCTTCCTTTCTTCCTTTCTTCCTTCCTTTCTTTCTTTCTTTCTTTTCTTTCTTTCTTTCTTTCTTGATCTACAATTCTTAATATCTATATGACTTAAAGACTAAGTGAATAAACAACTGTGTGATAAATGAGGACAATGACCCTCCAAATGTAAACAATTTACAAGTATACATTGCAATATGGTATCAATACATAAACAATATATAAGTATCTTAATCAGTGGTCGAAATGTACACTGTAAAATGGTAAATATATATCAATATATATGTATAACAACACATCAAGAATGTTTTAAACAGAGGTAGAAGCATATTCATGCATACAATATTCGATATAATTTAACTTTGTATCCATATACAAAAATCAATGCCAATATAAATATCTATAAAAAATAGCTCCCAAATACCACTCTATTAATCCCATCAATTCCCCCCCCCTTTTTTTTAAAGGGTCCCTGAGCTTATAAAATTCCTCCCCCAACCCTCAATTGTATACTAATTATAATCAACCCTTAAATGATGTCCCTAAATCCAAGTGTTAACTTTACTGGGAGAGGGGACATCGTCCTCTAGAATTACTTCCTGCTGTCATGGGGGCGACGCTCTTTCTGTGGGATCCGTCCTGACGTCCTTGCTCATCTTCTCCCTCCTTCTGCCCTTCCTCTGGACCTTGGTAGCACAATTCCTAGCTCTGGTGTGAATGTGGGTCTCTGGCTCTATCTCCATCCATCATGCGAAATCTTTCTCTTTCTTTTTTCTTTAGAGCAAACACTCCCTTTCTCTGGTCACCAGTTTCTGCATCTAACATAGTCAAAGAGATGGTTAATAGATGGCCTGTGTACAATTCCTCAGCTCTTATGCCCTTTTCTCTATGTAGTTCAGAATGATGTTTGTAACTTGAGTGTAATTTTGCTCAACATGTAAGTAATTATTTTATTCAACTTGGGTTGAGCATGTATATAACACATAGTGTTCAGTACTTATATTTTTTTCTGTATGTCTGGGGACAATCTCACATTCAAGTGTGGAAACTGAGGTTCAGCTTCCAAGTAGGTTCTTGTTTTTCTGAATTGTAAAGTTAATAAATGAGAAATTCAGGATTTAATTTATCTTCCTTCAAACCTTTTCTACTTTGAACACTCTTAGGTGTTCCTTGAGTAGTCCTTTGATATGTGAAATGAATTATTAGTAGACAATGATAAAGTAGACACATGTGAAATGAGATCATAATACTTAAAGAGTGATGGTTGAGGTGTAATTATAAATTTTCACTAGTTTAGTTATTAATGAAAGGCATTTTTATCCTTTTGCAAAATCATTGATGTTACTCTGCTTTTAGAGTGGTTCAAGGTTTTCTGGCTAAGGTAATTGATGTCAGAATTTCCAATAACCACTTGATTGTGTGATGGATGACCTGTTCAAGCAATGATATGTACTTTCCAGTAAGTTTATAATCACAGTCAGCCCTCATTCCACTGTATGTATCACATAGATTTTAGCTGAGATTCCTGCAAAAGTGCTACCCTGTCATTCTTTGCAGTTAAGTTGAAGGGGAAAGCTGTAAGTCTCACTAAAGCGTGACATTTTCAAGCATATATTCTTGATATATATTTTTTCACATTTTCCCTTGAACACTTAACAGGTCAGTAGGTACAATATTGTGGACTCAGAGGACTTTAATATAATGCAAGTGATTTAGAAGGCAGATTGATACCTGTACTTGTAAACTGGGAAACAGGCAATAAGAAATATGACAATCCTGTAGCAGGATTATGCTTATTTTAAAATATTTTTGTTTTATTACTCTTATGTTTGTTAACATGTGCTTTCCCAAATGCACATTTATTATTCAGATACCCTTTTTTTGGCTTTTTTCGAGACAGGGTTTCTCTGTGGCTTTGGAGCCTGTGCTGGAACTATCTCTTGTAGACCAGGCTGGTCTCGAACTCACAAAGATCTGCCTGCCTCTGCCTCCCGAGTGCTGGGATTAAAAGGCATGTGCACCACCGCCCGGCGCCCTATTTTTTTTTTTATCTAGAAATTTTGGGTAATATATTTTAATTATGTTTTTTTCTTTCCTAAACTCTCTCCATGTTCTCCTAACTTCCCTTCCCCCATAACTTAATGTCCTCTCTCTCAAAGCAAAATAAAACAATAGTGAAAACAAATGGAAAGGAGTGAGAGTAAAAATGCCAACCAAGATGAAGCTAAAAGCACCCTACAAACAAACAAACACTTCCCCCTAAAAAAACAAAACCGAAAATAAAATACCAAACAAACACACATAGAGTCCATTTTGTGTTGGCCCAATAACTCCTGGGCATGAGACCTGCCCTGGCATGTGGTTGATACACCCAACAACATTCCACTGGAGGAATCTGATTTTCCCTTTCCAGACAGTTATCAATTGCAAACAGAATCTTAGTTAGGGTGAGACTTTGTGAACACCTTAGAACTTCGGTCTGAGGACATCCTCTGGCTTGAACCTGTGCAAGATGTGTGTGTACTGCCATGGTCTCTGTAAGTTCATATGCACACGAATTCTATTGGGTCTGGAAGAATTGTTTCTTGGAGTAATCTACCATGTCTAGCTCTTACCTTCTTTCTGCCTTCTCTTCCCCATATAACCCTGAGACTTGAGTAGCAGGGGACAGGGTTTGGGTTGAAGACTTTGCTTTTGGTACTGAGTGCTCCAAAGTCTCTCACTCTTTGCACATGGTAGAGTTGTGGATATTTGTGCATTGTTTGCCTTCTACTTTTCTCTGATGATGGCTGAGGGATTCCCTGATGTACAGGTACAAGAATGGTCAATAAGAATAATTTTATTTCTGCCTTCCTTTAACAGAATAATGGTAGTTTGTTTCTCTTAGGTCTATGACATATCTAATCTCAGGTTCTGGGACAATTTATCAGTGTCAGGTGTGGACTCCTTCTCGTGGAATCCAGAAAAAAATCTTTCTCATAAATCCAATAAAAGACTGGTTACTCCTAAAACATTTACACCAGGAATGTACCAGTATATTTAGCAGGGAGCTGGCTGTTGTAGGTTCTAGGGTTTGTAACTGGTTGGTATTGATAATTATCATTTTCTTCCCTTAGCATGACTACTACCTTCCAGTACCATGGATACTTTTCTGTAGGGGTGAGGCTTCTTGTGGGGCACCAGCTCAACCTTTTCATGTTTGATGACATAAGTAAATCCTTGGCCTGTGATGTCTGGCGGGGAAGGGGACATGGGAACCTTTTGACCAATGACTCATGTAGAATTAAGCTATTCCTGGCACTGGATGTTTCAGTTGGTGGCAAAAGGTGTCTAGTTTGGGCTTTGTCTCCACTGTTACTTAGTGATAGCCTTTAGATTCCATATATATATATATATATATATATATATATATATATAGTGTGTGTGTGTGTGTGTTGGGAAGTGACTAAAGAAGTAAAGAAGTAGGTTTCCATATGGTTTGTCAAAGGTCTTTGGTGTTAGTTGTCCCTCATATTTCCTGATTTACCCTGTTATCCTATTCCCCTCCACATTTAATTAAATAATGTAGCTTTGTGTGCCACAGATCTTTGAAATGCACAAGTCTCGTTTCCTTTATAGCTGAAACAGTCTATGCAGAGAAATATCTTGAAAGAGAAAAGAAAAGTGCCTTGAAGCACAAGAGAAAGCATTTTCTATTTCCTAGGAGTTTAGTCTTCTCCATCAGCACAAAATGGTCACAACCCTACTACCCATGATCTTTCCTGTGCTCAGAGGAGGACAAGGATCAGAGGCATCAGTCAAGTGACAGAGTAGCACTTACAGCACCACAAATACTGATGACCATATTTATTATAGTGTATGGATAAGACATGTGGGCATGGAGAAACTTTCTGGGTAGTAGTTGTGTAACTTTTCTTGTGGAGACATTAAGAAACAATTTTTCTTCCCAGTAGAGCATCAAGAGCAGATAAAGTAAACCAGTCTTGCCAAGTCTAGCTTAGTGAACTAGTAAGTTTATTGGAGTTAATTTAAGGAGCATGAATGACTCAATGGCAGTAAAGTCCAGCCCAATATAAATGATGCCTCCTAAAAGCTTGATTCTGGAGCTTCTGGAATAACTTGCAGTAACTCAGCCACTCAGCAAGTCTCCTCTCTCCAGCAGCTATGACTTCAGGCCACAGTCTTCTGTTGCCTCCTCATTTTTGAATGATATTTATATAATAACAGCTAATACTGATTTTGGTATCAATAATTAAATTGAAAAAGCCACTCATTCCCACTGTCTTCCACATATCTGGCTACTTTTAGAGTCTACCAACAAAACTGAATAATTTTAACTATGGGGAGCCAAGAAAGCTCTGAGTGAAAACGTACAGACAGAAGTCTTGAGTGAATGTGTGTTGTTGACATGTGCAACTGTAATTTCCTCCTCCTGGATGTTTACATACAGACTTCATGTAAAGATACATCCTACTGAGACTACCTAACTCCCCTTCATGTTCTGAACCTAATAAATGAGCTGAGGTTCTGAGGATATGGGTTGTTGTATAGTTGGTGCAGCTCCATCAAATTGGGCAGGATCCGCTCACTGGACCTCAGATTATATATATATACACATATACATATATATATGTATATATATGAGAATTTGGAGGGAAGAAAGGGGAAAAACCCTAATTATATTATTATATTACAATTTAAAAAAATAAAAATATTCAATGCTCATTATCTGCTATTTTGTAGAAAACTTTTTCAGCTGTTACACTTATGATTGGCTTGATGGTATTTTGTGAACATTATACATATTGATACATCACATGCATTTGTTTCTATCTATTTCTGGCACTGGCATTCTTGAGAGTGCTTGGATGGCGGATCAAGGAGAGATAAATGCCACAAATCATGTTTATGTAATTAATTTGTTTGTAAAATGATTATAATTCAGTTGTACCACAGCCAAGAGGCAGAATCTTCCTTCTTAGAAAATGGAGGTAACCAATAATCTATCTTAGATGTTCCAAAAGACAACTTGTCTTGGTTATTATAGACAGAACAAAATTTGCTGGTTTCTAATTAAATATCATCCGGGTACCATAAGCACATAGACAGGCAGACTTATTATTGACTTATCCGGAATTTTAGTGTCATCTTAACCCCCAACTTCATTCTTGATAAGTGCTCCTCAATGTTTGTATGAGAATAGTACAAACATTGTATCTTTCCTCAGTGTGGTCTGTGACCAGAATTCTCCCTTCTTCCTGAAACACCCATGCTGCTTACATCACTGCTTTGCAGTTTGCTCTAGTCAGCACTGCGCTGTGTGAATGTCTGTTATACAGCCCTTGCTGTATAACAGTTTCACATTTAGAAAATATTTTTGCTTTAATGCTTTGTAAAATATTAATTCTCTTGCTCTTTCTAATACCCTCTGGAAATGAATATAAAAATGTCGTGTTTGTGACAGGGAATTTGAGTCCCTTTGGAGGACTTTAACATAGTGAGAGTAGTGGTCCCTGTTTCTGACCCAAGATTTGTGACCAAATCCTCATTACTCTACTACCTTGAGTGTGTTTCTGGGTAATTCACACTTGAACTACACAGTCTGATATGGAAAAGGTAGTGAGTACTCTGGGGAGCCTGGAAAGAACAGTTTAAATAACTGACTTCACTTTGGGGGGTCTTAGGAAAAAAGATAACGAGCTCCATAACATTGGTAACTTTATCACACTTTCCACCTTCCCCAACCACGTTTGTATTTGAGATTGTGCATAGCAGCATGGCCTCTCATTTCCCAGGAGACATCAGCCTTGTCATAGAAAAAACAAGACATCCTTGTTCAATTCCCACTAATCTGAAGACATTTCTGTCTCGATCTGAAGGCAAGCTTTAGCTCAGCCACCAAGTAAAGGGAAACCTGACAATGCTTTGTGAGCTGGCATCTCGATATTCCCCTGTCCCCATGCAGGGCAGAGCCCTACAAATCGTTTTGAATACTACAAATACAATCTAAGTGAAAACTGCCACTTTCACTCCCCATAGAATTCAAGTGTCTCTGTCTTAGTAGACTAACACTCATTCTGCTACCCAGTGATGCCACATAAATATACAAATAATGAGTTCCTTTGATACTAGGAGATGCTTAGCTTTTACTGTTATGGATGTTGAGCACCGTGATTTCCCTGTGGGTGCTGGGCTGGGAACAATTGGTTTCTTCTTCTTCTATCTACAGAGCTTGGCCTTTGTGTTTGCTGTACTCGCCTTTATTCCCATGATTTTGCTTTGGCATGTTATTTTTTAAGTTTTTGTTTTTTGCTTTTAGATAGGGTCTCAGATGTCATGAACTGGCCTCAAACTTGCTGATGACCTTGATCCTCTAAACTGCCCAAGAGCTGGGTTTGCTTGCATGCTCCACCACACCCTGCTCATGCATGGTTGGGCCGGTTTCCTGACTTCTAGAATGCACACTGCCAA
Organism: Dicrostonyx torquatus; assembly: GCA_028555095.1. Classification (NCBI taxonomy): domain Eukaryota; kingdom Metazoa; phylum Chordata; class Mammalia; order Rodentia; family Cricetidae; genus Dicrostonyx; species Dicrostonyx torquatus. Next base: position 2,829,640 of record JAQHUG010000018.1, on the reverse strand, counting down.
CGAGTTACATCCCTGCTGTCTGCTCCAACTTTCTCATGGACATTTTTATCTTCATTTGATATCTAAGTTTTCTTTCTCTGTTAGAATGTACACACTCATATCAAATTTGATTTGATAAGTTTTGGTGTGTATCCTAAGAACATTTCTAAATCTTAATTTGAGGTACATATATATGCATACTCTAAAGCTCTACAATTTTTAACATTTTTAAAGATTTATTTTGTTTTCTATGTGTAAGTGTTTTTGCCTGCATATATATAAGTGTACCGCATGTGTTTGGAGGTCAGAAGAGGTCATCTAATCCCCTAGAACTGAAGTTGTAGATAGTCGGGAACCTCCATGTAGGTGGTGTGAACTGAACTCAAGCCCTCTGCAAGATCCATCATTGGAGCCCAATTCTTGTCTTTTTAAAATTGACATCTCTGAGTGTCGGGGAATTTCTGTGACAGCAGCCATGTCATCACAAGGTGGTTTTACAGCCTCAGCATTCACAGATGTTTCCTCACATCTTTCTGGAACATCAATCTAGCCTGTGGGTTGAGGTGAACACTTTGCAACGCTCTGGATTTCCAAAGGTAAATGTGTAAATGACTAAGCAGGCTCTTGTTCCTGCCCATGTTCATCATCCTCCTGTTTGCAGTTTCATTCTCCCTGCTGTGTGTGTCACCTCAGCAGTTTGCTTCTTATAGTGTTCCTTTATTGCTGAGAGGTATTGCATTGCACGTCTGCAAACATTTTTTAAACCAATTTGGGTTTCACTCTCATGTATAACATTGTCATTGTCTGTAGTGCACAAGCACAGTGTGGACATATGTTTGCATTTGTCTTAGGTAAACAGCTGCTAGTAGGATAGCTGCGATACACCGGGAGGTCTCTTTTCCATCTGAGGGAGCTGCCAAGCTGTTCTCTAAAGGTGCCATTCGAAGTTTGAAAGTGTTGCCAGGTGCTAGGGAGATGGCTCAGCAGTTCTTGATTCTTTGGCAGAGGATATGAACCAGTCTCTCAGCACCCATGTGAGGCTGCTCAAAACTGCTCATAGCTCCTGTACTAGAGGATTGCAAACCCTCTTCCAGCCTCTTGTAGGCACTGTACTTACACGCATGCCTATTACACATAATACACATATACATATAATTTGAAAAATAAAATTTTAAAAGTGTTACAAGAAAGGTATGAAAATACTCCAAAATGCTAAAATTTTAATGGGTGTTTATGCACTTCTGCCTTTAAATATTATTAGAAATATTAATGAGTGTTTTTATTTGTGCTCATTTAACATTTGTGTATTCTTTGGCGGGTCATTTATTCAAATAATTGGATCATTTTAGAATGTTTTTATTTTGTCTTTGTCTTGACTGTGATGCCATTTTAAATAATTTATGATAAAGGTTTGTTGTCATTGCATTTAGAAGTATTCTTTAAGTCTGTAGCTTACATTTTAATATTATAATTGCTCCTCTCCATTTGGTAAGATCAGAATTGTCACGTCAAAAACACTTCTTTGGGAAATGTTCCCGGCAAAGAACATGATGCAAGCATGAGAAAACAAGTCTAGAACCCCAGGACCCACATAAATAAGCTAGATTAGATTGGTTGGTACACACTTGTACTCTCAGTTCAAGGAAGGCAAAGACAAAGAGATCCCTAGAGCTCACTAGCCAACCGAGCTTGCTTGATGAGCTTCAGGTCAATGAAAGATCATGTTTCAAAACAGGTAGACAGTGTTTGAGAAAGAACATCCCAGGATGACCTCTGGCTTCCACATGTGCACATATACATTTGTATGTGCAGACACACAGACATACAAACATACACACACATAGATTAGAAAGAAGATTGTGTAGTACAACTCTTTCCCCAGTGTTGTTCGGAAACTAATTATGTATACATTATGAGAATTCTTTCCCATTTTTTGAGGGGTTACAGTTTGAGTGTAATTTTTAAATGTTTTAGTCTGTTTTCAGTCTTATAATCTATTTTTGTTCATTGTTGTTAAGACTGTAAATAAGGATCTCCATGTTACTTTCTGCTTGTGTTCATCTGCTTCACATTTGATGTGAACAGTCATTTCCCCTTGTACATCTTTCCTACGCTCCTTGAATTACAGTTGGTCACATTCACGTGGACTCATTTCTATTTTCATCTGCTAAAACAGATATTAGTGTCAATTTTAGTAATATACTATAATTATAATTTCTAGTACATAGGCTTGAAATTAGGTATGCCACATTGTAAAGTGTTTTAATTGTTCTTTTTCCTAAGTCATTTGTATTTCTTTATCAATTTTGAAGTTAATTTCTGATTTTATCAAAAGAAAATAAAATGTTGTTAGAGTTTATTATAATATCCACAGACTTGACACTGGAACAGCCCTACGCCTTCTAATCCTCTTGTGTGCAGTGGCATTTCATTTGTATTTTAATAAATAAAGCTTGTCTGAAGACAGCCCCACGGTCCAGCCTTACAGACCAGGCAGTGGTAACACACACCTTTAATATCAGTAGACATTCTAGTTGCCATAAAAACTGGGTGGCACATGCATTAATTCCATTGGTGCACACCTTTAATCCCACCCAGCCCCAGAGAAGAACATAAAATGGGAGGAAATGGCTCTCAGACACAGTCTCATCTAAGATTCCTGGAGACAGGATCACCATCTCAGACTGAGGTCGAGGGAAGAGCCAGTGGCTGACTGCTCTGCTTTTTCAAATCTTCAGGTTAGACCCCAATTTCTCTCACTGAGTTTTTATTAATCATGTTTCACTTGTGTAGCAGCATCCTCATTCTTCATTCTTAGTGTTGTTTGCAGCTGCAATGTCTCATATTTCACTGGCTGACATCCTATGAAGAGTTCTGCACTTCTACTTTGTATTTCTCATTACGGTTATGCTAAGTAAAGCTTGTTTTTTCCTGTAATAACTGTTGGCTTTAAAGCTCCAAATTGTGATTTTTTTTTCAAATTATATAGAATCAATTTTATTGTGCTGTGTTTTGTTTCAAGAGGAACTCACCATGCAGCTCTTTTATTACTACACATACACCTTTGCGGGATCAATCCTACAGCCTTCCATCCCAGTGTTTCGCATTCTGGGATTTAAATTTGGGCTAGGGACACTACACCTGACTAATAGTATTTATTTTTATGTTAATAATCGTGTTTGAGATGATAGTGTTAGTTTTCCTTTTGAATCTATGTTTTAATTTTTTTCTTTGACTTTTAGCATTGTGAAGTATCTCCAATACTGTGATATACAGAAGTTTTCAAGGCAAGTCTTTCCACTATTAACATTTCCATTATTAAGATCTTAATAATTTTGGGTTGGTAGACAATGCTCAGGTTATTATCAGTTTGAACCAGGTTGTTTCAGAATTCTTCACGATGTCACTTACTTGGCTAGAGAAACCCGCGCTTTCTTATTTTTTGAGTTATTGACTGCCATTGCTTTTGCCATGTAGTTTTTTTTTTCACCTTTCAGCTTGACATGGTTTTATTCTTTGCTTCCATATTGGTCTGTTATGATTTTAAGTTTTCACTGATGGGCCAAATCTTTGTTTGTGATATATTTCCCTTTTTATTGTACTTAAAAGCTTTTCTGATCAGCACACAAAAGTGAATGTATTTAAGGAGTACCACATGTTGTTTTGATACACAGTCACCTCAAATCCGTCTAAGTATGTTTACTTCTAGAATATTCATAATTTATTTATGATGAAAACACTGCATAACATCTATTTATTTGAAATAAACAACCTGTTCATGGTAACTCTAGTCACGCTATGCATGGCAGGACCTTGGTCACAGTCCTTCTGTACCATGCTGCCGTGTCTGCTGTCCTACATCCCCATCTACCCAGGCAGTTTCTGCTCATCACTGTTGAACTCTTCAGTGAGGTTATAAATAATTTCAGTTTTGATATACACATGATTATATCATTCTATTTTTTTGTTGTTGTTAATTTTGTTTTTTGAGACAGAATTTTTCTGTGTTGCTTTTGCTGTCCTGGAATTCCCTCTGTAGACCAGGCTGGCTTCGATCTCATAGAGATCCGCCTGCCCCTGCTTTCAGATTGCTGGGATTAAAGGCGTTGCCCCCATCACCCCACTGAGTATGCCTTGCTTATGTAGTCTCTTTGGTTGCCTTCTGTATACTTGGCTATTTCTTTAAAAAATCTTATCCCCTACAGTAATGACCCATTTAGAAAACGAGACTGCATTGTGACATCATTGGAACTGTAGTTGTTATGAATGGTTTTGAGGCAATTTTGTGTTTCATTCAGAGAACTGTGCTTTTTCACTGCCACTGATTTTCCTGCTTTGCAGCCCTGTGAACTGTGCTTTTGTCATCAGTGATAGTGGGACAGTCTAGAGTACAATAGGCCACCAAGCTTTTGCCAGGATAAATGATATGAAACAGTTGATGAGAGTAATTTTTACCAGCTATTTATATCCTTTATTCACTTCATCACATCTAAAATGGTTTTAAAATATATTTTGTCAATTATTTTAATTGGTTTTCTGTGCATGGAGATTATACAACATTTTCATGACTCTTTTGTCAAAACCAGGTATCTTTTCCTAGATTTACATCTGTTGCTGTGCTAAAATACCTGGGTAAAAAGTAATTTAGGGGAGAAATATATATTTTTATCTCAGAATTCCATATTTAAGCTCATCACTGTGGGATAGTTGAGGCAGCAAGAACTTAAACCAGCTCATTACATCACCTCCAGAGTCAAGAGTAGATGGGGGGGGGGATGAGTACATGAACACTACCTCTGCTCAGCCTCATCTCTACACATTCATAGTCAAGGACCTCCAAATCCTGGGAATGGCACCACCCAGCATCTTTCTTTCCACATCAATTAGAATAAATACGACAGTCCCCTTCAGGCATATTCACAAGCCAGCCTAATCTAGAGAATCATTAACTGAGATTCTTTTCCCAGGTGATTCTAGATTGGGCTAAGTCAACCATTAAAACTCACCCATTATACCTGATCTTTGGCTTTTAATTGTACCCAATAACAAATCCACTGTGAAAATGCTGTGAGCACAATTACCTAACCTAGTGAATAACCCAGCTCAGCAACACAGTACACCCTAGCATCCTAGGTCGAGCCTTGCTCGTTCATCATCCCAGCCACAAGGCTCCATAGGCACAGTGGTCCTCTGTAACTCTCCATCAACACATTAGAGGCTTTGTTGTTACTGTTTTGATTTTACTGCCTGTTACTAGGTGCTAACACATCAAAATAAATATTCTACTGAAAGTGTATCACTTTTACATCATGGTTAAATTTAAAAGAAAGGAAAAAAAACCTCTAAATTTTATTGGAATTGTACATTTCAACTCTCAGAATCCATAAACATCACATATTAAACGCATATTAATGTGCAGGAAAATTGTCTGTATTCTGTCAATCATGTTTTAAATAAATACTGAATGGCCAGGCAGGGAGTATAGGTGGGAAAACCAGAGAGGAAATAGAGGTGAGAACAGGAGAATTTGGGAAGCAGGAAGCTTCCCTGGCATTCCTGTGCAGTCCATCTGGGAAGCAGCACTGAGAAAAGGTACCAGCCATGTGGCTTGCACGGATTAATATAAGTTACGGGATCTAGTAGGAAGACTGAGCTAATGGGCCAATCAATTTATAACCTAATGTAGACTCTTTGTGTGATTTTCTTTGGGGCTTGCCAGCTGTGGGGTACCGGGTGGGACAGAAACCCCAACAAACAAGCCAGCCCTCTTGTTGCATATTAACTTTGTCTTTAGCTTACTACACATTGGAAAGAAACCCAAAGGAAGACTAACTCTGAAGTGTTCTTTTGCAGGGATGACTCAGGAATGATAGGAAACGCACTGCCTGAGGCATTATTCCTAGGGAACTCCATTCCTGGAAATACTGAGCAAGGTGACAGGCATTGGTGACTCATACAGCAGGCTTCAAAGGTTTTCAATCTGTCACCTTCTGCTTTTATTCTATTTTTCTCACCTAGGCGAGGACATTGATTTTCCTTTTCCAAAATCTGTTCCCAATTTATTCATTTTAGCCTTAGGGCCTGAGTTGCATCTTGCTGTCAAGTGCCCAGGTAGAAACAGGTCTTCTTAGTCTGGCTGGTCAGTAAGTGGGACTCTGAGACTAATTTTGGAGCAAAGGTTTTTGTGAAGAACTGAATTTCACTTTGTCGATATCATATCCTTCAAGTCAATTCAGTTCCCTCTAAGTTCTCTCTGGCCCTGTCTCCTCCATCTGATAGAAAGTGGAGGTGCCTCAAGCTTCCTTCCATCCAGAAGAGAGAGCTGCCTACTGAAGTTAGCCCTTTCCAGGACAGAATCTTTACCCATGATCTAGACTGTTCCATCAAAGATGAAAATCCACCTTGTGTTTTGTGATTTTCATCTTGAGGACCATGTGAAGCAGCAATATAGCTAACCTATATTGGGCAAAATCGCACCATCTGCACATCCAGACACAACACTGCCCATATAAACAACAGATAGACAATGCATTGTAATGGAAATTGCAGAACTGTAATGGAGAGTGTAGACTTTGCTTTCTGATTTTTATACACAATAGTAACTTAACAATAGTAGCTTTCAGGTGATTTATGACCTCAAGGTCAACACCCCAAGAGGCCCTATATACCTAGAATAAAATGAGAGTGCTGATTCTGGGACCATATACTATAGGAGAGCTGATGGAGGCTACACCAGTCAGCAGAGAAAACGCTGTGTCAGCAATAGGGATTTTCCTACTGTGCCCTGAATGACAGCTCGGAATTCAAACTGTTACTCCATACTTTCTGATAAGCAGTCTAAAACTCAAGTTGCAGAGGTTTTTCTTTCCCATTCTTAGCTCTCTATGCTTAAGAAGATTGGTGTTTTTCTCTTGAATAAGCCCAAAGAGAGAGAGAAAGAAAGTTAAACACATTTAAAATGTTATACAGTTTCAAAATCATGCGCTTTAAGAAATATTTCCATTGTATGAGCAATTAATATTCCAGAATGAATTTGGTTTATCCTCATTATTTGACAGCTGAGCTCACTGTATTCAAAGGTAGTTGTTTTATATTAGACGCCCTATTGATATTAGAATGTTCAACAAAGATGCATATACTGAAAACTAAATGTAAAACCATTTGAGTTTGTTCTGTCACTGTGAATTATGGAGTTCTCGTTATGAATTGGACAAAGACAAATATGTTAATTATTATATTAAAGTTGCCACATAACTCTTAGACATGCATACTTTGTATACTGATGACTGAGATCAATTAGTATTTTCATTTTCTTCTCATTATTTTGTGTTTTGTCTTTTGGGAACAATTATCTTTTACCTTTTTTATTGTTTGTTTGTTTGAATGCCATAAATCACCTGGTATTTCCGTGGTTGAAGCAAAGTACTTTGTGCTTGATTTTTTTTTCTTGTTTCAGCTTCTCCCTTTTACAATGGATTTGAAGGACTGGTGTGTCACAGGGTTTGTAAGGACTGAATTAGCAAACCGTATGTTTCCCATGTACAGGGGTACATCTGGCCTCTCCTTTGTGAGCATTACCCCTTTTGCTAAGCAACCAGAAGTCCACCTAGGATCAGAACGAGACTGCATGATAAAATTGCTGTTCTTGGTGGGGAGGAGAAATGTATAGATAAGGAAGCTGTAAAAAGCAATCAGAGGTCATTCTACATTTAGCATACATAGTACAGAATGGCAGAAACAGGGTTTTCAATGTAAATTTGTACTTTTGGTTCATTGAAAATCTTCTTCTATTGTCTACCCTCCTGCCACATTCTCATACAGTGTTCTACTAATATGCATACTTCATTAGCATAGTGGTGATGAATATAACATCATATTTTTGCTGTGAATACAGTAACCTTGTAGCAGACCATAGATTTCACCATGTAAGGAATTTGAATTTTAAAGGCTCTTATTTCCAGTATGGAGGCTTACACACACACACACACACACACACACACACACACACACACACACACACAGCACCACCACCACCTCACCACCTCTTTCATAACCACACTGGCAACATACCTGCTAGGAGATGATACGGAAAGCTGTCATCAGTTTGACCATGCAGTCTGTTGCAACTTTCTTTTTAAAGTTTTGCTGTTTAGAAGTCTAAGGAATAAGTACGGAAATTTCAGAAGTGATATAATTTTCAATTCAAATTGAAAGTTGGTGGATTGCATCCTATAGGTACCAGGGAGGGAAAGTAAGGTACAAATTATGCTATAGTGAAATCACAGTGTTAAACAGATGTAGAAGTAAAGCATAATTGGGGCTGGAGAGATGGCTC
>JAQHUG010000018.1:2772390-2792557 GCA_028555095.1 Dicrostonyx torquatus | reverse complement strand
AAAAAAAAGAAAAAAAGAAATTCTTATCCTACAGTTTGACATTAAAATTCTATGCCTCTGGATCTGGGTGTGTAGCTTGGTCTTTTGTGGGGCCTCTAGCAGTGGGATTAAGACCTGTCCTTGGCACATGAGCTGGGTCTTTGGAACTTATTCTCTATGGTGGGATGGTTTGTTCAGCCTTGAGGCAGTGGGAAGGAGCTTGGTCCTGGCTTAACTTGATATGCCGTGCTTTGTTGACTCCCATGGGAGGCCTTACCCCTTCTGGAGGGAGAAAGAGAAGGAGTGGATGGGGGTATAGAAGAGAGGTAGAGGATGGAACAGGAGGCAAGGAGGGAGGGGAAACTGTGGTTGGTATTTAAAATAAATAATTAATTAAGAAAAGAATTTATCATTTTTTCCTTTGAGATTCTCATCACAAATTAGTGTAAGGAAGGGCTGGGAAGTGATAGATAAGAAAAATAATTTTCATCTGACTACCATGTAACACAAAAATGTTATCAGTAACCTCTTTGATAAGGTCCATTAGCATTCATGTGAATATTGCTAAGTTATTTTCACTTGTACTATTATAAAGTGTTTGACCTTAAATGCTATTTAATGGTGTAAAGAGTAGGTTTATGATTTCTTGCTTTTATTTTATTTCACTAATTTTTTAAATTATTTCCTCATGCAATTATTTTGCTCAAAAGTCCAACTAAAATGAGGAAATTTATGACTTGAAAAATTCATTTTTCTTAAATTTGGGTAATACTCTTTAGTCATAATGTTGCAAAGGATATAACTGAGGAAAAAGATACATAGGTGTTTTAAAATATATGTGTTTTTGAACTTTTACCCAGATCTGAGAAAAACTGGGTAACATAATGAGCTGCACGCAACCATCAGGCAAGGTAGGGGATTACTGTGAATATCCCCCTTTTCCTCAAGATTTTAAAAGGTATTGAAACAGAGTGCTACTAAAATTTAATAACTAATATTTGCTGAGTGCTTTGGCTGTTATGACTCATCACTACGGCAACCACAAGACTGTCTTATGAAACAGCTATCCAGAGGGTAAGGAAAACACAACGAAACCACATAATAAGAGTAAAATCAGGTTTGAGAAGTCTATGTGTCACTTCCAGACACAAGAAAAGCAATTGTCATCTATAAGACCATGCCTAGCAGAAGGTCTTTGGTTTTAAAAATGTATTTGTGGTTGAATGAAAGATTATCTGCATTGATAGGGTATGATTTTGTTAAGCTGCTGGATTGTGGTTTATAATTAGCCTTTGGCTATCATTCATATGTGTGCTCCGTGCAACTAAGATATGCTAGACCTTCATAAAATACTGATAGAATTTTACAAATATTTGGAAAGGTTACTCATAAAATTAATTATATTAAAATCTTACATAGAGTGTGTATCTAACTGAATATAACAAAAGTATATAGACCTTCTGTATAGGCTTGTATGTCTGCTTCTTGCAGACATTATAAAAGGGGGCAGGAATCCTGATCAATAATAGATAGGACATTGCAATGAACAGATAATTGTCAAAATATAAAGGACAAGAGGCCACTAAACAAATAAAAAGTGTTTGTCATTACTAACTGTTATAACAATGATGTGTGTCTATCTCACCCTAGTCAGAATAAGAGCCATGAAGAAAGCAACAATAAATGCTGAAGAAATGCAGAGCAAAGGGAACCCTTATATATTATTATCAAGAGTGAACAATAGTCTGGCCCCAAACTGAATATATGTTTACTGTATCACCCAATTATATCACTGCTGGGTATTTACCCAGAGAACTCTATGCCACGGTTCCAAGATAATTGTACATCTACATGTATTATCACATTATTCATGAAAGCTAAGTTACGGGATTAGTCCAGGAATACAGAAACAGACTTCCTGGTATGCTGTCCCATTTTATCCAGAAATGAAGAGTAAATAAAATAATGTAGTTTGCAGAAAGATGGTTGCAACTGAAGACTGTCAAGATGAATAAGTTAAGTTATAGAAAGACAAATGTTGTATGTTTCCTTCCACTTGTATCAAATCTGTGGGTATGTCATCAAAGTACAGGAGAGGATGCATAGTGTGCTGAGGGAAAAAAGGACAAGATAGGATGGAAAAACAAGGTCAACACACCATATACTCTTATGAAAATGTCCTTAGGAATCTTAAGTATTTACGACAAATATAGAGCCCAAAACAATGCTATTAGTCTTTTTAAATTAGTTCAGTTTTAAATTTTAAACAATTATTCAGTATATTTTTACAAGAGAGAAGAGAAACTAGTTATAGTCATCTGTAAAGCCTAAGTTGTTTAGACATATTAAAAATTTATTGCTTAAGAATTTCATGGATGAATAATATATTTTGATCAACAGTAAGATCTCTCTTCTTCAGTTTTTCCTATATCCCAGCAGTCATTGGTTGCCGATATCGCCTCAGCTCTTGGTGAGAATACATTATTCTGTCTTCAGCTAATGCTAGAATGTCTTGACAACAGGAATGTCTTGATCTTGTACAGCTTTTGTGCCAGAGTCACAGCCACTGTGAATGTGTGAGTACAATGCCCATTCACATCTTAAAAATACCGTGTCTTACGGTATTTCCATCTCCTCTTCCAAGTCACCAGTCCTTGATGGAAAGGTATGGTATAGATGTCCTATTCAGAGCTGGGCACTCCACACTGTTCTTTCCTGCAGAGCTGGGCACTCCACACTGTTCTTCCCTGTATTTTGAATAGTGGTGACTCTCTTCATTAATCTCCATCCATTGCACAAAGAAACATCTCTGATGAGGTTTGAGAGCTGCACTAGTCTACAGATGCAAAGGTGTATATTCAGAAAGCACTTTAATAATATTTTCTTTTCAGAATAATAGTGGTCTTTTTTAATTGATTTATATTGAGCTATACATTTCTCTCTGCTCTCCTCCTTGCCTCCCCCCTCCCCTTCAACCCTGTTCCAAGGTCCCCATGCTCCCAATTTACTCAGGAGATCTTGTCTTTTTCTACTATCCATGTAGATTAGATTTATGTATGTCTCTCTTAGGTCTTCATTAAATAGAAAAATAAGCAGCTATATTTATTGGAAGCCAAACTTAAAAACAATCTTAGGTATGGTGGCACTTAAATTTCTCATTTGAATTCTTGTTGAATAAATGAAGAGATCAGTTAAACAAAGGAATTTTGTGAAGAAATGCATATAAAGTAGAAGCATCATATGCTATATTATAATTATTACATTATTGATTTATTCTAGTTAAATGTCTTGTCTATGATTTTCACTGCATGAACCTATATTCTGATATTAATTATAGTAGCTCTGTCAGGCTAATAAGGAAAGATATAAAAAGCTCTCTGGTAGATTGTGGTTTTAAAGAGGACCTTAAAAGTTGTGCAGGAGTGGAATTTGTACATAAATTATGTTATCCCACAATGCAGCTTATCTGATCTAGTGGACTAGAGAACAATCACCATCATTTATTGGCTGCTATTCTGTATGTCTTTAATTCTTCCACAATTAGGATAACAGAAGCAACTAAAGTATGCTTTCTTATCTGGTCGGCTATACTCTGTCTGCAGAAAAAAATGTCTAAATAAGTAACTGATGCGATTACACTCATGATCCCACAGAAGTAACTGTTACCTGCACAAGTTCAAACCAGTCCAAATTCTGACATTGATTGGAGAAGAATTTATGATATACTCACCATAAATTAGGAGCTTCAGGCAGTGGATAATACTAGAAGAGGGAGGATCATTATTTCTCGGGCAGGTGGTGACTGATATGTTGCTCATGCTCCCATGGATGGCCCCACACCTTTGCTTGTATGAGCATAACTAACTGGACTTAGTGATTATTAAAAAGAGAAGACATGACATTTTAAAGAGGATAGGTTGGGGAGGATTTGGAGAAACTGAAAGGGAAGTGTGGGAATGGATGTGAATATATTCATCATAAACATATATGAAATTCTAAAAAAGAAATAAAAGCTAATTCTAAGCATAAAACATGTCAGATGAAACTGTCAATAGTTACAGAGACTTGTCTATGTAAATGTATAAGTGTCTCAGAAGTTTGATTTAGCATCTTCTGGATAAATAGCCAGCAGTAGTATGGTAAGGACTGACGAGTTTTAGTATACAACATGTATAGGTAAACTATAATAATTAAGATAAGTAATTATCTCCATAATTAAAATATTAAAATTATAAGAAAATAATGTTTGTATTATTTCAGAGTTTTGTTACATTATATATTCAATGTGTAAATTATGAATAAATTAATTATTGAGTTCATTATTGATAACTAATCACAGGACACAATAGATCAAGAACATGAGATCTAGCTAGGGTTTTAATCTTCATTATTATAAAATATCACACATAAGTGAAGTTTCCATTGTTCCTTACTGAGAGATGAATGTATTTAATAAAAAATGTGTCTGATGATTCGATTCATGTACTAGATGAAACCTCAATTCACATTATTTGCCTTTTCCAATAACAAAAATACAGCTACAGATGTTATTCTAGTGATTAATTCCATAGTGTCATTTTTAGTAAAAAATTGAGATAATAACATGAAACAGTTTTTCAGGAATAAAGATATGTGTGTGTGCTCTTGTGTGTGTGTGTCTCCGCATATGTGTGTGTACAGTGTGTGTATACATAGATATATGTGTATGTTTGTGTGTCATCATGTATTTTTGTTTGTGTGTGTGTGCTTGTGTTTAGGAGTTATGTAATGATATGCATTGACGCTTACTTTTCATAGATTTTCAAGACTAAGGAATCATCCTAGGGAAGTAAAGATATTGTGACATCACACTTAAGTGAAAAAATGGATGAAGTCATTAAATTGGAAGACTTCAGTCAGTTTAAAAATTTCTAAAATTTGTTCTGACTACCTGTAAACCCATGTAAAATATCTCTGTTCACTATTTTAAAAAATATTCAGTATTATAGCTTAGGAAAAATTAAGTGAATAAAACCCTCTAAAATACGACATTAATATGACATTGACCTCTATTATTAGGTGTCAGAAAAACCTGATTGTGGGTGTTTTCTGTTTGTGTACCTAATAGAAGCATCAGTACATGAATACAGGCATTGGTGAGAAAATGAAGCAGCATTGTTCTTTGATGAATGAAGAGAGAAATAGACAAGTAGAGATTATGAAGAGTAGACCACTCCAGGATGTTGTAAAGAGGGGGCCGCTGTGTTCACAGCATCTAAGGTGAATGCAGGCTCTTTTGTTCCCTGTAACCCTGTGCCTGGCTCCCGGCCACGGCCACTAGTTTATGCCCGAAATAATCACAAGAAAACTGTATTCATTTAAACTCTGCCTGGCCCATTATTACTAGCCTCTTCTTGGCTAACTCTCACATCATATTTCACCCCATTTTAATAGCCTGTAAGTAACCACGAAGTAGTGGGCTTACCGGGAAGATATGGCATGTCTGACCCTGGAGGCTTCATGGCGGCTCTCTCCTCTCCCTGACCCAGTCTTCTTCCCAGCATACTGTTCTCTTTTTCCCACCTAAGTCCTGCCCTATCAAAAGGCCCAGGCAGCTTTCTTTATTAACCAATGAAAGTAACACAAAATATAGAAGAACCCTCCTACATCACCAGGAATTCAAGGTCTACACAGGGACAATGACTAATCTGTACAACCCATTGGCTTTGTGTTTTGCAATTAGATGGGAAAATATCTGAGTCATGATTTTATTCCAAGTGTAGACTTGGATATAGATGCTATGCTCATCTGCTGTATGTCACAAACTGATTGAAAACTTTGATGAAGCAGGGGCTGGGGGGAGTCTTTTTGTTGTGTTCCTAGAACAAAGAGATTTTGTTGGTTACATAGTGTGAAAGAAATGCAAAAGATTTCTGATATTTGGTATATACACAAACAAATCAGAAAAAGGAAGCTATTTCACATATTAATATAATATGAACCTGAGTTTAAATGAAGAGGTTTATCATATTATCACCCTGATTATATATGGAAACATGGTTAACTGTCAAGGTTTATTTTGTTTTTTCATAATGAAAATAATGAGCCATATTTATGTGTCATCATACATAGGAAACTTAAGCAAAAATGAGGGCCCATCAAAGTGTGCTAGGTAAGTATATTGTTTATAAAACCAAAGACAGACATTAAATCCTGTTTATGTATTTGTGTGACTTTTTAGAAATACTTTTACCTTTGTAAATGTATAATCCCAGCTATGAAATGTGAATTGAAATAAAGATAATACCCTTTTAGAGGGTGGGAAGCGGTTGTGTGCCTCTTCTTACATCGTTCCTAACAGTTTATCTAGAATTTCAAATTATCTCTGAGTGATGAAAACCAAACTTTTTTTTTTTTTTGGTTTTTCGAGACAGGACCATCTTGACTCCTTTTCAAAAGCCCTTTGTTATTTTTTATTTTCTTTTTTTTTTTTTTTTTTGGTTTTTCGAGACAGGGTTTCTCTGTGGCTTTGGAGCCTGCACTGGAACTAGCTCTTGTAGACCAGGCTGGTCTCGAACTCACAAAGATCCTCCTGCCTCTGCCTCCCGAGTGCTGGGATTAAAGGCCTGCGCCACCACTGCCCAGCCTAAGAAGCCCTTTGTTATTCATTGAGATTTATAACTGTTCAGCATCAAAACTTACAGACATGAAACTTGGGAACAGTCTAGAACATTCTTTTAACAATCATTTACATGGGCAGAAAATTCCTTGAAGTGTAAGGTAATCAATTTGGTCCACATTTCAAATCATCATGGCAACCATGTTGGTGTGGAACACACTGAGCTATAGGCATGAAACTGTAAGTGGCAATCTTTGTGTTGTGTTCTACAGATGGTGTTTTTACCAAGATTCATTTTCATAGACATTTCTCATCTGTGAGCTATTTCATGGATATGTACTAATAATTATAGAATAATATAAAGGCATTTTATCATTTTTGCACTAATAGATATCTACATTAGTGTATATAAATAAACACATACACACATATATGTTTACAAGTGAAATAAAAATCTACTGAACAATATTGGATTGTGTCTGTCAATACACCAAACACGGAAAACAACACAAAAAATTATTCCAAGTAAAATTCTAAATAAAGGAATTGTGCCTAAGTGCTAATAATTCATTGCTGTACTTATTTTCAGCTGTAGGTTTGACTTTTTGTATTAAAATTTCCTTTAACACCTATCATGAGATTTACATAAAATCTTACTTGTATGATGTGTGCCAAATTGAAAAAGAGTCTTATTTTCCAGGAAGACTTACAGAATTACATATGCTTTAGAAAGGATAGGATCCGGGGCAACAGAATCTCACCTATAGCCAATGGAGAGTATTCCATTTCTTAATGTAGTTAGTTTATAAATTTGATTTTAAGGCTTTAGTTTATGAATTTGATTTTAAGGCTACTGTTTATAAACATTAATTTTATTATGCATGATTATAAAATACCCTTTGAAATAAAACTGTTTATCTTGGATTGTATTTGCATTTATTTTTAATAGCCTAATTTCATCTTGACATGTAAAAATATTTAACTTTATGGAGGCTGGACATTTTTGTATTCTTGGCTAAATAACAGCACAATGAAATCATATTTTATTAATGATCACATCTAGAAATATAGGAACCAGGGGATGCTTCTGAATCCATTGTGGTGATCAGATGGTGAAAATGAGTCAACTTCTACATCGATACTGGCTCTTCCCCAAAATATACTGATTCTGAGAAGCAGACAGTAGTTTTGGGAAGGAGATATTTTTCACCTTTTTCAAATTCCAAAATAAGAATCACATAAATTGTCAACCTTGATGACATGTTAACTTTGAGGAGGTAACTGTGTCTCCCAGTCTGGCGTCTCTTGAGTTTAGTCTTGACAGATAATTGCCCATGTCCTCGCTCACACCTGACCATCTCTCCTTTCATCTGCTGGCATGTACTGCCTGAGATTTCATCAGCTCCATCTTCTGATCTCCCTTCTGCAGAGGCCCCTTCACATCTGTATCACACAGCTGCTGTCAAAATAAGGCTGCCTAACAAATCATCCTGAACACACTGACTACCGCTACAGGCATTTCCTTTCTGATGAGCCAGCTGTCTTTGCCACTCTCCAAGAAGCCAGTCCTCCCACTCACCCTGCTTTGACATCCATGACTTCTCCTAATTCTTCCCCTGTAGCCTGTGTGCATTTCCCTACAATGGATATTTATTGAAAAGTAATTGTTGTCTGTTATCTGGAATAATGTTTTGGATAAATTGATTAGCAGAATAAAGTGTTCTAATAGCAATCCTACTGAATTTTCTGCTTCTCTCCTGCTATTGCATCAATGTTTCTTGAGATTAATTACTTACTTTTATATCTTCAGGGCTCAGCAGAACACTCGGCATGGATATTGGGCTCGGTGATGAATTAATAGATGAATGAATAATCTAAAATACTTTAGAGTTGGGAGAACTTTTATGGTTGACTCTGTCTTGATGTTGTTTCAATGATTTGTCTAAACCTGGAGGTACTCACACATTTGATAACACACACAACAATTTTATAGCCTTTTATTTGTGAACATAATTTTTAAAGATAATCATACCAAAAGGTAAAATAAATGACTCAAATACATATGGTGTAAAACTAAACTACATTTAGCAAAGACTGCATGTCGAGTTTGAATATCATTTTCATCTTTACTGAAAACTCATTGCAGTACTCAACAGTGTGTTACTTTTCCTTTTTAATATCTTGCTCTTCAGCTTCCTTTGCCCTTTTTGCTCAAATGCCAAAAGGGTAGGGTGGTGGCCTGTAATGTGGAGACAGGCAAAATTCCCAATGTGCTTCTCTTTCTCTGTGATGACTCTGCTTTCTCTTTGAAGTAGACATTCTGGATGGTTATCACAGGTCCTATTAGCTCGTGGCCAGTTTGAGTTCGTAGGCAGAACTGTCTCCCTTCTTGGAAGCAAAAGCCTTCCAGCAGGGAAGGTAGGACTTTGGAGCAGTATTCCTTCAGGCTCTATATATCTGCCTTTAGTGATCCAGTGGACTGGTTTCTCCAACTTGAGTCCACAGAGATGATGACGATCATGTGGACTGCTTTCTTACGGATATCCATCACTAGTTCAGACTGAGGCCCCTGCCAGCTTGGATCTAGGTTTGGTATCTCACTGTAGGGTAAATCACTATGGGCCTGATGGGTACAAATGCACAGAGGGAAAATGTGGCATGCTTTTGCCTGCCTTGCCTTGCTTCTTCACCTCTTGCATGTCCCCTGGTTTAGCCCAGGGCCCACTTGCTGCTGTCAGTGCTTATAGAAGTTAAATTTCAGGTCATGCCATTTAGTTTGGGTGCCATGGCTGTTTGCTGTGCGTAAGAATGGCCAAGCAGAAAGGGTGAGTGCCCTAATATAAACCAGAAATACAAATTATGCATTGATTTCATCATGTTTGGGTGTTTAAGCCTTTCTTACTAATGCAATTTTCTCATGCAGAGCATTCTCACCACCTTGCAATTTTACAGTTTTCCGATGCTGAGGTAAATGCTAACTCTACTTGCACACACACATACACACACACACAGAGAAGCGCTGTGTGCTTCCTGCTCAAGTCAGACTGTGAAAACATGATAAATGTTATATAGAACTATAAAATAAAGTTTCCTTCTGAAAAGAATGCTGACCTGATCAGAGTCTCTACATAAGGAGCAGAGGAATCTATTAAAGGATAACCTGTTAGGCCCTTATGAGAATAACCATGTCCTTCTGTATTGGAACCAAAGCCATCCCCTCCACTTCTTAGAGCCAGATATGGACACATACCTCCTGTGAACTTAGATCTCAAATAATGGTTTGACAAAGACTATACTTTAAGATTCACAATGTGATGATGTTTTTTATAGTTAGACAGGCATTGTGGGGTAATTACATAATCACTTAAAGAGCAAGGATTAGATCATAACTAAGTAATGTTTATACACTCTATGCAGAACCGTGCAGGAGTATTTGAGGATGAGTAGCAAAATGAATAGCAGAAAGATAAGAGCTGTTTGTCAGAAAAAAAGACAAAATCTATGTGTTTGTGTCTCTGTGATGTGATGTTTGTGTGTGTGTATGTGTCTGTCTGCCTGTGTATGTGTGTATGTGTTCATGGAGACCAGAATTTAAAACTGTCTTCATCTATTTCTCTCTACCTTATTTTTGAAGTGGCAACTAACCAACTTAGCTTAACTCATTGTTCAGTGAGCCCCCCAAATCCACAACTCTTTTCCCAGCACTGGCAGTACAAGTGTGTTTAGTATGCTTATCTTTTAACATGGTTTCTTGGAATTCAAAACACAGGTTCTCACATTTAGGTATGAAGCACTTTGATAACTGAGCCATTGGAATCTTCCTGACTCTAAACTATGTTCATAAGATTACCATGAGTCAAAATAGAGACTTTTTTTTTCAGCTTAATACACTGAGAGTATCCCCTTTAGGACTTCTAATTGACTTTGGGGCTTTTGGTTGGGCTTGCACACAGAAATGTAATTGAAGGATAAATGAACCATACAGTTACCATTTGCTGACTCCCTTATCTGTTTTAAGGAAACTGAGGCCAAATAGACTCAGTTGCTTTGATTATACACTCATACTCCTGGTTACTTTTGTGATCCCACATGCATGAAAAGTTCTTCCTACTGACTAGTGACCAACCACATCTGTGCATCCTCAGATTCAACTCAAGATGACACTGTCTGTCCATGGGGGAGATCGAGACCCTAGGTACAAATATGTCCCTGTTTCAAACATCAGTGCAAATCAGAGCCTCTGGAACATTGAACTCATATGAATTAGGGACCCACTAGCCTGTCCTTGAATTTGCTTAGTTTGCTGGCACAGTTCGGGGATCCTATTGGAATTATGACTATGCTTGTTCTTACAGTGCTCTGTTTATTATATTTATTTACAGGTATATTACAAAGGATACTTTAAAGAATGCAAATAATCAGTTATGTGAACTTTATATATGTGTGAGATGACAATATATTTATGTAGTATACTCTCTGGAGTTGGAGAGCATTTCCTCAGCACGAAACTGTATTCTTAGTCCCTTTCTTCACTCTCTCCAGTGTGTGCATTGGTTTTGAAGCCTCGAAACCCTGTCATTGTGTTCAGATGTGGAGACACCATTGGCTATGCATTAGTGTAGCATGAAAACTGCAAATAAAGCTAACTGGACAAATGATAGGATTGGAAGTTAGCAGACTGAGTGGAGAAGTTCAGCAGACCCAGCCTGACTTCTTGGTCAGAATCCATTTCTCTTTGAGTATTTGGAATAGGGCAGGGTGTCTTCTGGTTTTTGTTTGTTTGTTTGTGTTTTGTTTTTTAAAGATAGGCTTCTGAGTTTTGGAGCCTGCCCTGGAGCTCACTCTGTAGACCAGGCTGGCCTCAATCTCACAGAGATTGGCCTGTCACTGCCTCCCAAGTTCTGGGATTAAAGGCAGGCACTATCAAAGCTCAGCAGGATGCCTTTTTAAATGGGGACCTTCTGGTCTACCATCAGCCAAGGAAGGTCAGAGAATTTCTCTCTGTTCAGCTGAAAGACAAAAAGGTGAAGAAAGAGTAGAGTGTATTTTGTTATTGTAAACTGCCAAAGAAAAGACAAATTCTATTTATGTGACCTGACATCAGGTGAAAAGTGAGTCAGCGAAAGAAGGGGAGAAGGTCATAGAGAGAGATTTTGCTTTACTGAGGCCCGAAGCATCTGGCTTTGTAACAGAAGAATCTCTTTATCCTTTACCATTCTAAAACAGTTCTTAAGCTACTTCAGAAACTGAAAGACACCAAATAATTTCATTTTTTCTAGTCATTCAGAAATAACAATGCTATAGGAGATCTCAGTATTAGCCAGGACATATGAAAGTAATTCAAATTATATGTGTGTATATATACCTGTGTATCTACGCGTACATGTATGTGAGTTTGTGAGTATGTGTGTGCTTGTGTTTGTGTTCATGTATGTGTCATATGTACTCATGTGTAATAACATTGATTTACACATTTTCCTGAGAGGCACTGTTTTTAACACTCCAGGATATAGACAGTAAGTGACATATTTCTACAAGCAAAAGGTTGGTGACAGAGAAAGACTTCTTTCATATATCTCCTTTTTGATTTTTGATAGAACATCACATCTCACCCAGTGAGAAGCTCTCATCCTTTGGGATGGAGCTTATGTGGTAGAAGTCAGTGGGTGGATGAGAAAAGATATCTGGATTAAGAATAAGTTCAAACTATCTGAGCAAAACAGTCACACCTATGGAATCTTTACTGAAGTGGGAATGAGGCAAAAGTGTGAATTTGAGGGGAAAAGATACCATTTGAAAACCATGAAGAAGCAGATGAGTTGGTGTTGCTGTTATCGTTACTTTTCTGCTTACTGGGGAGATCAGTGTAGTGGGCCTGAAGTGATGGAGAGAAAGTTGGCTATGCCAAAACTTGCAAGACACTGGGACTTGTAGCCTTACTGTAAAGTTGTTGAAAACCACTGGCTGTTATTGGTAGACACTTGATATTTGTGGATTCTGTAGGCAACCATGACTCCACAGGCAGAATGCTTGCTGTCCTGGTTTACGAATGAGGGAACACTGGCAATAGATGGCAAGGATCAGTCGCTGAGGTCCTGTTGATTTCTGTATTTGCAGAGGAAAATGAAGTCTGTCTGACAGTCTTCCTCAAGGAAGTAAAGACCTGTCTTTGATGTCTCAGTGACTGTAAATTTTTAGGATTCAACTCTATTAATTTCTAAGTGTCTGCATAGAAATGACTGATATCTGGCACTTATTGAAATGATTATTGTGAGGTGTCACGTTAATGTGTCTGTGCAGAGTCTTGGTAATTCTAATTAAAGTTTTCACATCAACAGTCTGTGATGTCACCTACATAAACCAGTTTGCACAGCCGTCTCTGTGGGAAACTTTACTTGAAGATTACTTTTAAATTAGCCACACCTGTGAATAGTTTGTCTCAAAGTAGGTTAGCAGAAGTTCATAGATATTGTACTTTTAACAAAACTCACTGGTAAATGTTCAATTGTGAAGATTTACCTTGTCCTTGTATTGTAAATAAATTTTAAAAAGTTCAAAAAATAAGACCTTGGAAGTTTGGCCACAAAAAAATATGGATTTTGGAGGAAATAAATATATCTAGTTTCAACTAAACATTATACAACATACAAATAAATATATTAAATATTGCATGGATTTCCTTTTACATGTACAACTTAAAATTAACATTGATAAAAGTAATCAAGTCCATTTTGACTTCTGGAATGGGTCCAGAATCAAATAAAGGACATGTCTCTGGGTTTCACGTTAAACCTATTCAGAGAAAGGTTAAACTGAGTCAGGAAGACAGTCCCCTCGGATGGGAACCTTTTAGGAATGACCCAGACACAAATTAGTCTGAGGACAAAATAACAGTGCCAGCTGGCTTGACATCTTGCTAATGAACGTCTATGCTAATGCTGCTGTTGCTCCTGCTTCTGTATATCAGAGCCCAGAGTCCTCAGCTGCCCAAGGTGGACTCTTCAGTCCATAGCAGCTTTGCAGGAATGCTCTGACCTTCAGTACCAGGGGCACATAGCTTCAATCACAGAGAAACTTTCAGATCCTCAGCCTCTCAGCATGCAAATGACCATCGTTGTACTATTAACCCATTTTATGTAAGCAAATCTAATAAAACCCTTTGTGTGTGTGTGTGTGTGTGTGTGTGTACACACATTTCATCAGTTCTGTTTCTTTACAGAACCCTGACTGTACTTCAGATATTTTTACAACTGGCTATTGTTAACTTGTTTGCATGCTTCCATGAAAAAACAGGTCTTGCATGTGCAACTTGTCTTTGGGATTGTATGCAGCTTAAACTCATGAAAACTTTACTCAGGCAACCTTAACCCTCAGGGTATAAATTGTCTGATGCCCTGAATAAAGTTGGCTATTGAAAGAGACATTCATCTGCCTCATTTTAGCTCCATTCTCCCAGGTTCCACTGTATTTAGAGCAGCCGTCATCTTGGTGCGTCCAATAGTTTCAGTAGCTGATAGAGTTCGGTGCTTTCTATGTGCACTTTCTGAGTTTGTCTTTAGCATTGAAACATTTCATTATGCTGTCTTCATGTTGACAAAACAGTCCCTTCCCATGGATGTCTCAATTATAGATAGATCTTGAAGCTATAGCTTAGTTAAAAATTAGACTTTCTCCTGCATCCAGACCCCAACTTGCACACTTTTGTTTCCCTTAGCTCAGCCCAACATTAGTCTTTCTCTTGTATTCAGGCCTCCACCTGCACTTTACCCTTGCTCCCGAGAAACTCACATAGTTTCAGAATGAGGGTCCCTTGTCTTTTATGATGGTTTAGTATAATCTGGAATCATCTGGGTGGAGAGTGTCAGTGTGTAATTTTCTAAATCCAGTTGGCCTGTTGGCATGTGTGTGGAAATTTCTTGGCAACTTTAATTAATGTGGGATACTCAGCTCACTGTAGACAGCACTCTTCTGAGAGAGTCCTGGACTTTATGAAAGTTGTGAAAATGAGCTGAGCAGGTATGCATTGACTTCTTTCTTCTTGCTCTTGAGTATGAGTGCAGTGTGATTAGCTATTTCAAGTTACTATGGCCTTGACTTATCTGCTATGATTGGTTGTAGCCTGGACTTTTGTGCTAAAACAGGTCTTTTCCCCTTGTGCTGTTTTTAAGAGGAGCATTTTGTGATGGAGACAGAGAGGAGAGTAGGAAACCCTCTGGTTAGACCATTCACTTTGGAAAAATGTCTCATTATGAATGCTTTCTCTGGCTCTTTGATATGCACATTTTTGACATTTTTCTCTGGAGATTTATCCGTGAGAAGAATTTCTCAAAGCCTTGAGACCCTGCCTATCTCTATTGAAGCAGTCAAACTTTGAAGGATATGTTGCTCCATGGTGAGCAATAACCTTCTGTCAGGGCAAGAGTGAAAACTTTTCATTTTCTTTGAGGAGTGCCAGTTAGATGTCGACCATTCTTAAAATCTCCAGGAGCTTTGTCCAGCAAATCCAGGTCAAGCTGCATTTTCTCTCTCTTTCCAACTGTGATTGTCTTAGTTCTAAGTCTCTTTCCTGTTCACCTGTTTTGTATCCTGGAGTGGAGTCTTTGCTTTCACAAGCTATGACATTTCCTAAGTGCTGCCATCATTTATTATTGCTTCTGTAAGTAGTTTTTCTGTTTCGTTTTTTTTTTTTGTAAAAATCAGAATAAGCAAGCTACATCCTTTTGAGTTTATATTTTGTTTTTAAACTTGCTGTTATAATTATTGCTTTATGTGTGCATTTAAGTGTGTAGGATATGTAACTGGTATTAAGCCTCTGAATGAGTATTTGAGAGTAGGTGGGCAGAAGGAAACAAGTCCAGGGGGGTCCAGTGGGGCAGAGAAAAGCCCTTCATCTACAGGAAGGAGAAAAAAAATGCCAAATATCCAGGAAGAAGTCAGAGGCCAACATCGTAGACTCATTTCTCACCCTCTACATTTATGTGAGTTCTGGTTATAAATCTCTGATTTTCATATTTCTGCAGCAGCTGCTTTTATTGCCCTTGGAGTTACCAAGGATAGCCTCAAGTTTATTAATTTAATCTTATTTAGACATATTTATTTCTTCTTTCAGTAGATAACAATATTTATAATTATTTATCCAACAAGTTCAGTTATAGATTTTAATGTAATTTTATGAAATATTTTTTAATTAATTAATTATATTATCCAATTAAACAATTTCTAATTATGTTATCTGGAGGACATTTGCCCTGAAATATAAGCATATTGTTTAATATCCTTTTATTTGATATTTTTACTTAGAATATTATCTGAAGCCAAAATTATGAATAAATAGAAATATAAATTTATTACTAGGAAGTACGTTATTAATATATACAGTCCTAGACATTAAAAGCCGACAAATTAGAAAACAATTAAATTAAAGGCATTTTAATCTTGAAAGGGCATGAGAAATCTCATTAAATCCCATCTTATTTAATTTGGGTATAGAGAAACTAAAATTAAGGTCATCTAATCATGATCCTTCCAGTGGCGATCAATTAATGATATTGAAGGAAACAGAATCTTAGATCTGAAGATTAAGATCTTAACCTCTTTACTCATTGTTTTTATTAGGAAAACACATCTTATGAAGCAATACAAAAATAATTTTAAAAACCTATTTATTTCAAAAAGTATTCACTTTGTGTAAAATTGGGAGTATCAAAACAAGATATAGATGTTATTCTTAATATTTTACTTTAAGGAAGACTATGATTTACAGAGGGACTTCAGTATGTGTTAGTGGTAATTGATGGATGCATTAATCATTAATATCTTAAACAAGGTATATCTAAATGATAGATGCTATTGGTTGCCTTAGAGAATAGGTATGTCTTGAAGACTTTCACCTATGCCTTTCCTATTTTATATTTCATTTTTAATCAATTATGGACCCTACAGTGAATTATTATTTCTCCTTTTTCCCCCACAATTCCACTATTGAGCACTAGTTATCTGTAAAGCCTTCTATGAGTCACTCCACTGGGGGAAGAGTGAGCTGTGTAGAAAGTGATCTTATCTCAAAGATCTCACCATTCCACAGGGCAAATGAGCTACATTAGGCAGTTCACAAAGAATAATTCTGATGAACTTATCATAAGACTTATGAAAATAGTGCAAAGCAAAAGTAGCTTTTAGTTTAGAAACTTGAATATTTACAGAAGGTTCTTTAAAACTGTGGATGAGAAGTTGACACAGAAAGACATGGGAGTTCTGGGACCTGAGAAGTAAAAACAGCCACTGTAAGCATGGCAGATAGCTGTAGAAGGACGGAGTGGGCTACGTCCTGCCGCCCAGCTAGTTTAGCCCTGAAATAACCACACAGAAAACCGTATTAATTAAATGACTGCCTGGCCCATTATCTCTAGCTAACTCTCTTGGCTAACTCTCACATCTTGTTCTAACCCATTTTTATTAGTCTGTGTTCACCATGAGGTCGTGGCTTACCAGGAAAGTTTCTAACCCACGTCAGTCTCAGGCTGGAGTTTTATGGTATCTGCTACACTTACCTCTTCCTCCCAGCATTCTGTTCTGTCTACACCACCCACTTAAGGGCTGCCCTATCAAAAGGCTCAGGCAGTTTCTTTATTCAACCAATGAAAGTAACACAAATACAGAAGGACCTCCTACAGCTAGGAAAGAAAGGTATCCTGGCAGTTGGGAGCCGAAAAAACAAAAACAACACAAAGTCACTGTAAGCCTTATGGGTTATAATCCTGTCCTAGGAAAAGGTTTCCTCAATGAAAATGTAATAACTCTGCTCCAAAAAGGGAGGGGTTCCCCCAGCGAAGTTTTTACAGCCCCAATTTGCTCTGCTCTGCCCCCAAGAGGTATTACAGCTCTGCTCCACTATGGGGTAGCTTCCCAAGCTCTGTTCAGGTCCCCAGGATGTAACAACTTTGCCTTGCTAGGGAGAACCTTGTTACAGCTCAAATCTGCTCCACTCTGCTCCTCTCTGGTGAAGGTTTTATACCACATGCAAATCAAGTGATTTATGAGAAAGAAGAATCCAGGAGGGTGGTTGGCTTAAGGATGAGAAACAGAAGCAAACTGGACAGTGTACAGTGTTTGCATATGATTTCTTGGAGGTGGGGAGTTTCTTTCCAGGGTGGCTTGGGATTGGTGGATTTTTGTGACCTGATTCTCGAGGGAGTTCATGGATTGGTGGGATATTGTACATAGGGATTGGTGGAATTCGGTAGCCTGACTCTGGGGCAAGCTCAAGGAAAGAGATTCCCCTTTCCCTATATTCAAGCTTTCTTGACCAGAGTGCTTTTGTCTGGTCTTTACCCCCACACTATGTAAATGTCCTGGCTTCTAAGTTACCTTTGATAGATCTGTAAGTGATGTGGGTTTTCCTTCTGTATGCTGTGAATACCACTGGATAATAAAGAAGCTACTTTGGGCCTATTGCAGTGCAGAATAGTGCAAAAAGGGAATTCTAAGTGGATAGAGGAGGAGAGAATAGGCAGAGTCGGGGAGGTGCCATGTAGCCACTGTAGGAGACAGACTTCGGACACCAGATAGAACCTTATAGGTAGACCACAACCATGTGACGATACACAGATTAATAGAAATGGGTTAATTTAAGATGTAAGAGCTAGCTAGGAATATGCTAGAGTCATTGACCAAACAATGTTGTAATAATACAGTTTCTGTGAGTTTATTTCCTGTCTGTGTGGCTGGGAAATGAATAAGCAGCCTCCAATTACATGTAAGCTTGTTGCAAATGGGAGCAGAAGCCAGACCTAAGTGGGGAGAAAGGAAAGGAGTAGACCTCCAAGCCACACAGTCTGACACACCCACACCTTTTCCCTTACTGGCCTCTCAGATAGATCACTGGGCATTGGATACCTTCTATAACCTTTCTATAACCAAGTGTTACCCCCTCCCATCATTCAACTCAAAAACCTCACCAAATACATAATCCAGAATCAATACCTACTTTCTCTTCAAAGCCTCGGGCTACTTAAGCCTCTTATCTCTGACCTCTTAAGAAAGAAGCTTTTGCTCCCCACTTCTCCCTTTAATACCCCCATAGTTGAATTTCAAACAATGGAATCTACTGCTTGGTTCAGGATCTCTGACTTAACAACTCAGCAGTTGCTCCCCTTCACCCTGTAGTACCCATGTTTTAACGTTTCAAACTTACTCAAATTGTTGATTGACTCTCAAGATGTATATAGATCATTTGTGTCTGGTGGCTTCTGCTACCATCATATTCGGCTCTAAATTCTCCAGCTCTTTCTTCCCTTCACCTGCTCTTACCATCATCCATCTCTCCTTGCCTTCTCAGTAAATATACTTTCTGGCTCCTGGAGCCTGTCCCACCTTCCAGGGCTCCATCATGTGGACAACTCTCTAGTTACTGCGGTACTTTTCCTCTCCCTCTATTGAAACCCTCCCTGCTTTCTGGCCTCCTCCCCCAGGAGCTTCAAGTGAAGCACTCCAAGCTTGCTTAAGCCCCTCTGGGCCTCTGTGACCTTGTCTCTCCTGTTCTCAGCTCCCTCTTGGAGCTCACAGAAACTCCCTCCAGTGGAGCTCATTTTTCAACCTTTCTTGTTTTCCTCCAAAGACTCCAAATTTATTAAAGCCTTGCTCTGGCCTAAGTACAGTTGCAATGGCCAAAATTGGCATGCTCGATTTTCAATGAGGACAACTTCTACTGCACAAACAAATGATCCAAAAATCTTTTATATCTAAACTTGCTTTTTCCTCTGTTTCTTCTTGTCTACACCTGTCTGGGGTGGCTCTTACATATAGATGTTTGTCCTCCAAATAATCTCCACCTCTAATGAGCAGCCCATGCTAATAAGGTTGGGAAGTTGCTCTTATCAGGCTGTCAAAGGCTGATTCAGTTTCCTATAAGTCTCCTTCCCTGGAGTTTACCACCTATGCCAGTTTTCTATATTTTTGTATGATAATTCTTGTTCTGAAAACAAAAATCATAAACCACAGGACCACCGAAAAAGAGCAGTGAGGAAAAAAAAAAAGACAGAGTTAACAGAGAGGGTCATGGAGATACACTGATGGTAAACTATCTAAGAGTGTCGGAGACTGCTCCAGTAAGTCAGCTATGGTGCCTGGGGTGGGGGGATGATCAAGGGAATAACAGATTAAAGAACCTGAGATAGAAATACAGGATAGGTCTGCAAGGTTTGTTGGTCAATACCAATTAGCCCAGTGTTTATTTCATAATTTGCTTATATGCAGATTAAAGGCAGAAGGCAGAACAAAGAGCAGTATGGTCACTTAACCACCTCCCTGCACTGTCCTTGGGAGAAAGTGCAAGTGGGCTCACTATCTGGATCTGCCTTTGGCTGGCATTCATCAGCCCATGTCTTAGTAGATAATGTGTTCTTTCCTATGGGCATACTCAGAACTTTCTCACAGTTGTCAAAGAGACTGAGTGGGCAGAGCCGGCAGAGCAGAGCAGGCAGAGGGGACAGAGAAAGCAGAGGGGGCAGAGCAGAGCAGGCAGGGCGGGCAGAGTGGGCAGGGCAGGCAGGGCGGGCAGAGTGGGCAGGGCAGGCAGAGCAGGTAGAGCGG
>JAQHUG010000018.1:2748767-2763114 GCA_028555095.1 Dicrostonyx torquatus | reverse complement strand
GGAGGAAGGAAGGAAGGAAGGAAGGAAGGAAGGAAAAAGAAAGAAAGAAAGAAAAAGAAAGATCTCTGGGGTATCACAAACTACATAGTGTAGTGTGGTACTGTGGTGTGTTTCAATAGACAAAGAGAGGAAACATATATCAGGTAGGTTGAGAGTAGAATTGTGGTTAGCCGAAGCTGAGAAGAGAAAGACCAAGAGATAGAGAGGGGTTGATCAATAGGTACAATGCTACGGTCAGACCAGAGTGAGAAGTTCTGCTGGGCTAGTGGGGGACAAGGGATAATAATTATGCACTGTGCAATTCAGAAAGCTAGAATAAAACCTTTAGAATGTTTCCCACCCAATAAAATGAAAACTATTTAGTTAGAATGTTCTTAGACTGGATTAATTATTATATGATGTCTATATATGTCAAAGCATCACATGACATCTTGTGAAAAAATACATTTATTTTACTGTGAATGGACATGAAGTAGATTCAATTTCTTCCTTCCTTTCTAAATGTCTACCCTAGCATGAGGTAGCTGCACAGTAAAAAAAAAAAAAAAAAGTTGGGAGAGAGGGTTGTGTATGTACAATTTAACAATAAAGCCTCCAGTATAGCTGAGATGGCTGGGTAAAGACATGAAAATATATTTGGGGTGACCACATTTTACATCTCTTCAGGTGAAAAATTATGCAGTCAATTTTGATTCACCCACTTCTAAGGCAGTGTACAGCCAGATCTGTACAGTTTAGATAAAACATTCAAAATGCGCTATAAAAAGATGGGAAAGATAAACACAGAAACACAAAAGAAAGAGCTCTGGCTTAAGAGATTCTTAAAATAAATTTTTTATCTTAAGAGGAAAGGCTTGCTTAATGCTTATAATGTGATTTTCTTCAAAAGCTGCTGAGACTTCAGGTCTCGTAACTAATAGAATTGTGTTCTTATTGTGGAATTCCTAAGTAGCAGAAATAAATGCACAAGCTGAATCTACTCGCATGTGTTTGTCTGTGAGCATAAAGAAAGAAAGTCTAAAAAGTCAGAGGTAGAATGGCTTATCTTTGTCTGAACATACAGTATATTATCAGGATAAAGCTTGAATGCAGTCCTCTAAAATTATAGCCAGCGGTTTGTCATCCAAAGCTCTCTAGGGCTGATGGTCCATTGCCTCTCCAATTTGTTTGTTAGAGCGTGTTGTCACATATTGGAAATGTGATATAACTCAGTTGGTAAAGTGCGTGCCTAGTGGGTACAAAGTCTTGGACTGATCCCCAGAAAAATGTTAGCTATGTTGGCATATACCCATACTCCAAGGGTGGTGGAGGAGGAAGGTTCAGGAGTTAAAAGTTATCCTTTGTTACATTCGATCCTGTCTCAAAGAAATATGAAAACAAATATAAAAACCAACACTGAGGAGTAAGTTTATTTTCTCTACTCAAAACCTAACAGGTTTAGCACCTGTCTGAGGTAGAAGGACTGAAAAGAATTTGTTTGGCAAACCTCTAACCTTGGCAATAAAGGAAGGCTTTATATTCACTCAAGTAAATATTTTTTTTAGTTATAAACTGATTGGCCTAGTAGCTCATTAACTCTTACAACTGATATTAGCCCATTATTCTTCTCTACTTTAGCCACGTGGCTCGGTACCTTATTCAGCAAGGCATTCACATCTTACTTCTTCTATCAAAATTGTTGTTATTATCAGAAGTCTGTGTTGAAATCACGACTTGGTATTTAATAAGCCCGGTGTCCATTTTCAACCGAACTTCAAATAATAAGTGAACAAATGCTTTAAGTATTTGTTACTTACCTTTCCACCCCTAAAAAAGTATTGTGGGAAATCCTTGAAATTTCCACAGGATTTTGCTATCTTCTCACCTCGTAGGATGAATGTCAGACCTGAGTGTTTCCAGTATACCTGATGCTGTCTCAATGTTGTTGCTACTTGTGGCAGTCCTGGACCCTTCTTAGTTAGCATTATGTGTTTCTCCTATTCTTATGTAGTCTTCTTATGCACACAACGTTAAGGTTTTTCAAAACCTTTATTTCTTTGACATTGCTTCCTCTATCAAAGTTCATTCAGACTCCAGTAATCTGGACCTCATCTGAGAGGATGGATTAAGCTTAGAATTCTATTCAACAGAGATGTGAGTTAGTTTCTAAAACCTGCATGCTATGGTTACATGGCCATAGGCAAGTAGGAGGACTTTATCCACAGCATTAACTCATCAATAAGACTGAAATACTACTCATGTCCAAACGTGGAGACATCAGACAAACCTAAAGGACTGTTCTGTGCTTGTGGTTGAAGGTTCGTCTCTTTATGTTCCGTTGGTGCACTTGTCACTCAGTATTGACACCCTACACTCGGAGTTATTTGTTGTTTGACAAACATGGGATAAGACACCTCACCATTAACTGTTTCTGGAAGGTAAAAAGAAATAACTCAAACCAATGAAATAAACAAACAGAAAAATCAAACAACCAAAGAAACAAATAAAACTTTGTGAAACTAGAGAAAGGGCTCAGAAGTAAAGAAGGCCAGTTTGGTTCTCTAGATGCTTGTAACCCCACTTAATTGTGTAATTCCAGCTCCAGGGGACCTGATGCTCTCTTCTGGCATCTGGGGTATGTAACCTCACATACATGGCATGCATACATGTAACACATGTACACCTAAACTTAAAAAAGACAAAAGGCAGGAATAGATACAAGTTATATTAAGAGGGCATAAAAAAATTGCTTTTCTACTCTCAACTCTGTCGTGGCTTTTTCGTTTCTGGTAGTGGGTAAGTGCTTAAAATATGTTTAATAATAAAAGTATCGAATCCAGAAAATATACAGTTTCTATCCAAAATCGCTATTGGCACTCTTCATTTATAGAACTGTTCATTATGACTGTACATACGTTCAGAATGGTTAATTATGATGTGAGACCTTTTGTATACAAGTTTTCACATAAAGTTTAGGAAAAAAACTTGTAACAGATTTTATATTCTTTAACTATCATAACCAAAAACATGACAATTACATTGTAGCTATACTGTAAATACTCAGAGCAGCATACACTATATTAGATATCCTTTAATATAAATTGTGAAATTCATTGTATTTGTCCTGCCACAACTTATTCATGTTATTTACTGCAAAACTGAATAAATAGATTCCCTGCATGTACCTACTGTATTTATTTATTATTGCACATTTTTCAAAATAATTTCACATCTGTCTTCATAAAGATTCACTGAGGGAGGCAGGGCATGGATTTATCATTCTAATTTCCTCACAAGGATGCACACCGAGAAAATTATGATGATGACAGAAACACGTACGATCAAAGTTGAACTTAGGTCTTCTGGGCTCAGTTCTTCAATGATGCAAGGTGCCTCTGTTGATGCCACAGACACAGGGAGAGTGTGAAGGAGGGGTGGTGGGAAATACGCAGACTGAACAAAAGAGCTGGGCTGAGTGTTATGTAGTTTGTGTCCCTGCTTTAAACCATGTACTAATTGAGCTGCTTCAGTTTTCTGGGGTGACCAGTGTGGCAAAGGTCACAGAGAAGACTCAAAGGAAATGCAGACGGAGAGAGATAAAGAACTTTTCTTTCACATTTTTCATTAATTATATACTATTTTATTCTGAAATATAAATGTCACTGATATCTGGGAGCTATTTCTATAGTAACAAATATGTATATAATGAGATTCATAAGCCAGCAAAATAAATCTAAGACACATTCAAGTTAATTGGTTTTCTCAAGGTTACATCTGATATTTATGCAATCTTTAATCAGGGATTCCAAGTCTAAGGCTAATAGTTATAACCATGATAATATTTTGATTCTTTCAAAATGTCCTATGTTATTTGCAATTCTTATTATCTACTGTTTATCTTGCATGCTCTTTTCTTCCTCTTTTACTCACTGTGTGTGTTTGCATGTGGTTGTTTTTGTGTTTTACATATATGAATCAGATTGATGGGAGCTGTTACATTCTCTTATTATTCTATTTTATTTATGGGATATTCTTGATTTTATTCATATGACACTGGTTCATATTTTAAGACTCAAAATAAATTTCCTCTCACATTCTACTCAGTACAATTGGCTTTTATTTTGTTTAAATATTATTATTGGTGGTGCTGTTCTGTTGTTTGAGAATGAGTCTCAGTCTGTAGCCCTGGCTTGCCTCAAACTCAACATCCTCCTATTGCAGACACTTAAATACTGTTATTACAGCTTGTACCACCTCACTTGCCTTTGCTGTGATCTGTGGAGTCTAATTTAATTTTTTTGCATTCTTGATACATACTGGCCTTTGTTACTTATCAGATTATTCTCTTCTTCTCAGTACATGTCTCAGTACCCTCGCAGGGAATACTCATGCTACTGTTTCCCTGCTCTTCCAATATCCGCAAAGTCTGGCATTGTGTGAGCTTGCATTAATGCATGGGTGAAAATGTGAATGCATTTCTTCTCCTTTCCATCATGTTAAGGAGACTATGGATTTTTGTTGCTAAATGGTGGAGTTTTCCAGACCAATAGCACATTTTGGTTATTCATTTTTAGATTGATTTAAGCAACAAGCATTCCCACAAATCAATGATGGGCACAGGAAATTGTTTATATGCTTTTGTTGTTCTCATTTTACTGTGTGTCATTGAGCATTGATGTGTATGTTCCTATGGGTACACATGGAGGCCAGAGATGAATGTCAACTAATTCTTCTACACTTTGCTTTTGTGACATGGTCTCTCTCTCTCTCTCTCTCTCTCTCTCTCTCTCTCTCTCTCTCTCTCTCTCTCTGTCACAGAACCTGGAACTCACTGGTTTGACTACCTGGCTGTCTTAGAAGCCATACTAACTGAACCATTTCCTCAGTGCTACCTACACTAAACTTCATAATATACTTTTTGTATGATCTTTTAATACAGCAGTGATTCTTCACCCTAAATGACTGGAAAATTGTCCTTGAAAGTGAGACCTCAAAACCCGGGATCTTGAAGCTGATGCTGTTCCCTGAACATCTGTGGAGTTGTTCTGAACTGAATGCGATACATTCGTCTGTATTCCCATTAGGATTTCCTATTTCTGAAGCCAATTTGTCATCATTTTTAATAAAGCGGTCCTTTTCAGGAACTTACATTCTAAATTTGTATAGTACAAAGTGATTCTATTCATCCATCTCAAGGGGTAATCATGAGACATTAAAAGACCGAAGAGCTTGCTATTAATCGGGTCAGGCACTGATTGATTGATCATTGTCATTTTGACATTTTCATTTTGTAAGGTCAGTGGACAAAAATGCAGAGTCTCCTTATGGATATAAGAGTTACATATGCTGCGGTAGCTTGAGTATTCGCAAATACTTTTATGTTTCCTTGTTTTCTACTATGAGTACCGAGAACGGGAGATTAATTTTGGATGATAAAGAGGAAAATTATTCTTTATATTAAGAAGATAACTCTGATAAGGTTAACTGCTCATTTTTGTTTTCAATGGAATATTTTTTTCTTTAATTTATTTTATTTGTCTTATAATTTTTGTTGTGAATTTTCTACATGCATTTGATGTGTTTTGATCAAATTCTTTCCTTATTATTCTATAAATTCTTCCCTATCAACACTTTTCAATGCCAACTTTAAAAGACATTAAAAGACACTTAGTGCTGACTGAATCTGAATGGGTGTAAGATTATCAAGGATCACTGTAAAAAATGGAAGAGCCAAAAGTTGTAGATGTCTACAGTGGACATTATTTGCCAGATACGACAAGGCCATTACACACGTGAACTCACAATGTGTTTTACAGCATGCACAAGACCTGCACAAGATCAAGCCAATTAACATCCCAGCATGGATGGCAGAGGGTCTCTTAAAGTCCCACCGCAATGTTTGCACCTTAGTTTTGTTTGTGACTTGTCTTAAAGATTTTTTTACTAGATAAAAACAAGTTTGAAAACATGAGGGTGATTATTGTAGATGGCTATTTTCTGTATTTTTCATGAATATTTTTCTGTTTTTTTTCCTCCTTTGATTGTATGTCTGAATACCCAGTTCTCGTTGCTTCTGGTAATCATTGTAGTGCCGGTGTGGTAATATTCTGTGCTGGTAGCAGGATCATTTTGCAGACTCCCACTCTTGGGGTTAGAGGGTGTATAGAAGGCAATCATAACAAAAAGGAGCAGATAAATATTGCAGTTTCCCTCTCCCTTCACTTCTAAGTGTTCCTCCACCTGCTGGTCACCTCTCATTTAAAATCCCATCACCATGGCTTCACTGGTTCACCTTCCTGTCAGTTCTGCCTCTCATGTCTCTTTAAATTAACTACCTGACAATCGACTTTCTTTGCAGCCAATATGCTATTAGTGTGGTAGAGACTTTTAGATTCATTTTGTGTTCTATTTAATAGCTAGTACTACTTCTCTGTAATTATGTGTACCTAGCTGATTTTGATGATTTTTTTCACTTCCACTAGAAAAGAAATTGAAAGAAAGATATGGTTAGTGGATGCTTCAGACACGTGCCATGGTGTACCTACGCAGTTGCATACCAAGTGCCTTCCACAGAGGCTTTGTTGACATAGGCTAAGGGAACCCAAATCCACACAGTATTTCTCTTTCAAAATCACATAGATATCCTGGTGTTTGTGTGTGTGTGTGTTTCTCTTCTAGAAGACGTACCATTTTGGTCTAATTTAAACAAAGTATGATATAGACACAGAAGCCTCTTAACTAGTTCTATATGAAGCAAACAAAATTAGTTTCAGGGATACTGATTCTATTTACATAAAAATCTAAGAATCTTACCTACTATTCCGTTAAAGACTATTTTGATATGGTTGGAAAGAAGACATTTTTGTGATTAGCTTTTAAACTCATACAATTCAATGATTCTTGTCAATATTTTAATGTGGACAACTAGAACTGAATTCATTATTGGGAATAAAGCAACATGGATCTGCATGCTAGGCAGTTTTTAGGTTGTTGTTGCTTTGTGTAAGTTCATAAAAATTCTCCTCCTTGGATGTTGTAACTGCAAGGCTTGGTTTAAGTATTCTTCTCTATACATTCCTAATAACATCAGGAATCTTATTGCCTTGATTTGTCTTCGTTAACTATTTGATAGCACCAAAGTTTGTTGATTGTATAGACAAAGATTCCCTCAAAACTATCTCCCCCAAATACTGCATTTCTGATTGCATGCATCAACAGTTGTATACATATGGAGAAATCCAATTTTATTAATTGCAAGGGAATTTTTTTCTTCAATTTTTTTGCTTATACTCAGTATAAATCAACCTCAAAACTTGTCTCTCCATAGACCAAGGTTTAAATTTAGATTAACTTCACCAGATTTCCATTTTATCGTTTGGTATGTAGGGTTTTTTTTTTAAATATATCTTTTAGTTTGTGGTGAGATTTATATGAAATAACATATTGCCATGGTAGATAAATAATAAATGGAGCAATAAAGTCTCAAAGTTACTTTTGTCAAACATAACTGACATCTAAGGTGTCAGTTTTAGCAAACAAAAATAAAGGATGCACAGTTAAGTTTGAATTTTAGATAAAGTACAGGTAACTTGAAGCATAAAAGTCAACTATGGCACGGGATACAGCTCTACAAAAAGAATACATTGTTTATTTGGAATTAACTTCTAAGGTTTCCCCCATTCATTCCCAGACAACCCCACTTACCTCTTACATTCTTCATGAGGCCCTCTGGGATCTGTTGAATGAATTAGTTATTGACAACCTTTATTTCCTTCCTTCCTTCAGCTATGTTTGCTGTTAATCAAACCAAACTGCCTTTCCTGGTGTGTTTCCATTTGTTCTTATTTCTGCCCCTGCCCATGTCCTCATCATTTACTCAATGATAGCTGGACTATAATCTTTATGCCTTATTTACAGTTACCCTTCCTATGCCTGTTCATTTTTGCTCTCAACTGAACCATTGTAGCTTCTCGGCACAGTTGTTTTGAAATAATTACCACAGTCAATCACTTTCCCTTCATACACAAATTATTGAAAAAAATAGATTCTGTGATAATGTGAGGTTTTTTAGTACTTACATATTCTTGTTAACTTACATATTTGGAGCTCTGAATTTAGAAACTGCATCCTATGGATTGCAATTTGTACTACAAAAGGATTCTATTGACTGTCAGGTGGGAGTAGATACACAAAGACATTACTGGAAAAATTGTTCCCTGGTTGATTTAAAACTGTTATTTATGAAAATAAATGCACTTGCACTTTTCAATTTCAGAATATGGTGAGCCTCAGCTTGTACATTCTTTTGTTCAAGGATTACTTCTTTTAGCACCCACAAGAATTTTGAGCTGCTTTCCAGTCCAACAACAATAACTAAAAAGTTCTTTAAAGATTTGAAAAAAAATACAGAAAAAAATTAGCTGGTTCTTCACCTGAGACATTTTATGAATTATTTTCCCTCTTTGAAATAAAGTACCATGCTACAGAGTAGTTGTCGAACACAAAATAGATACCTCCATAGTGTGTGTGTATGGTGTGTGTGTATGGTGTGTGTGTGTGTGTCCAGGAGCTTAAGCTACGGGCAGTTGTAAGTTGCCCCAACTCTTTGGGGACTGAACTCAGGTTCTCTGAAAGAGCAAAAAGTGCTCTTAACTTCTGAGCCATCTCTCTAGTCCCTGGAAATTACATTTAAAGGTTTACATTTGTATAGTTTTATCTATGGCGTTAAATGCTTAAGCAAATTTTTGATGTTTTTAATTTCCTCTAAGCTACTGGAATGTGGTAAAGAAGGAGATAAATTGAAGACTCCTTGGGAAAAGGCATCAGGAAACTAACTTCTGTAGAAACTTCTTAAAATACATACAAATATTAAATGAGTTTAAATTGAAGTACCCTATAACCAATAACAACACCCCAATCAGACACTACATCCTATCAAATGAAAACCTCACTACCAAGGTTTGTTCTTAATGAATTGTCAACTAGTAGGTTCCATTGACCACACCCCAAAACATTATAGGCTATTGACATTGCACTAGGTCAACATCCAGAACTTGATGGTAAGATATTAATATAGAAGGCATTACAAGATTGAGTCATAAATATGGAGAAGTCAAGTTGGTCTTGACATAGAAACTTCATCTCTATTAGTTAGCTTCCATGGTGCGGCAAGGTGCTCTACACCCTGCCTGAGGAGAAAAATAATCATCACTTTCACTCATCTGCAAAACTGTCAGCTGCAATAATTGCTGTTCTAGAAAAATAAGCCCAAATGGTGCAATAGGCACACACATGCTTTTAGAGTAATTAACAAAATTTTAATTTGGATTTAATTTCTATTGCATTTCATCTCCATGAGGTGAAAAACATACTTGTTACCATCACCAGGGATAAGAACTTGTAGCTAGAACTGGTTATGTGCCCTAAGGGAGAACCTTCTACTATTTTGTAAAATGGACAAATAGTAACATGATTCCTAATTATTATGCCCATAGATTAGTGCATTTCTCCACTACCATAAAAGCAGCTTTATAATCACAGCAGAAGGCAATTAACACAGAAACCCTCAATAGATCAGCATGCAGAGACTGAGACACAGCTCCCAATAGGGTGTGTCTATATCATGCCACCTGGCCTCAAGGCTCAGATGCCACAGTGAAAGAGGATGTAGAAAGACTTTAAGAGCAGGAGGTAGTGAATCACAAAGAGAAAATGGTGGGTTTCTTTGGACTTAGGGGACAAATGCACAGTAATTGTTACGGAATGCATAAGATCAGTGTAAGGGCAAGCCAGATGAAAATTAGCATGGAAAGCGTGCTATTGACCTTTCATAGCTGCTGGGAGAGGAATGGTCAGTTTTTTTTTTTTAAGAGTGTGAGCTGTGGTAGGATCAAGTATTGTCTGGAGACAGGATACGCAACCAAGCGTTTTCAAGTAACACAAATTGAACTGAATGAATTTTCAGAAAACAAGAAAGAACATGAATTTTTGTTGGTAGGGGTAAGAGTGGATTTTGATGTAACTAGATGAAAATATAATAAATATATAACATAATAATATTATATATAATAAATGTATAAATATAAATAAAATATAGCCACAGAAATTTTAAAGTATTAGTAAAATACAATTAAAATGCAAAAAAATATGTCTATCATAAATCACTTCTTAAAAGTCAACATACTTAAAAGTACTGTTATTAATTTGGGAAATCAAATTTTGTTTAACAAAATTTAATTTCTTCATTTAATTATTTTCTTTGGTAGAGAGGTTATTCAGTGACTTCTTATTTGAAAAGTGCATTAACAAACTTAGCTTGGATGGAATCATTAAAGCTAAACCTTTTGGCTTTTAAATTTAATATGTTTTTCTCTTCATTTAAAAATGAATGTTAATTCACCCTGCCTCTCCTTCATTTTCTTTTTTCATTGAGTATAAAGTATCTCATTGGACTCTTAAAAAACCATTATTGTTTACTTATTTATTTTTATGTGTATGTGTGTGCACCTGAGTGTTTATGTATGAGACATGAGTGCAGAAGAAGCTCATGAAGAGCAGTGTCCAATCCCCTGGAACTATAGTTAGTGTTGACTGTTCACTGCATTGTGGATTTTGGGAACTGAATCCCAGTCTTCTGCAAAAGTAGCAAAAGTTATTAATCCCTGAGCAATCTCTCCAGCCCCTTCTTGGGTCCCTTGAATCCTCTTACTCAAGTAAAGCATAGAACAAACAAAAATAAAATGATATCAGCGTTTTTCGTCTGTGACTGACATGTTACCCCTGCCTTACTACCTCTCTGACTTCCTGTTTATTGTACCACGATGCCCAGCATCTCAAGAAATGAAAAACCATAGAACCACATTAGTTATTTTCATTAATAATATCTAATCTTTATTCAAACATTGAGTTGCAGTTCCCACAGAAAAAAAAAATTTTCTTTTCATGTGAATTTGCTTCTTTGTCCATTCAAACTACTTTAATTATGCAATCCTTACAAATGAGATTGAATAGCTATTCTCCATTCTAATTTCCTATAGCTCAGAAGACAATCCTCTGCTTTCCTCACATGGCCACGGACTACTCTGCCTTCTTTTAACCTGGCAGTAGGACAAACATATATTTTCGAGTGTGATCTGTGTATGGTCCCTTCTCATCTGTTGTCAGTCCTTCTGCTCTGTTTGCAGCTACCTTTATCTCTTCACATTTCTCCAACCTTTCTCTTCAGTGTTCAAGAACCTTATGTTTTACCCTTTTTTAGAGACATTATGACTATCCCCACAACTGATTCATTTTATTTATTCTCTTCATTGTTCTCTTCCTTCACCACATGATTCCTTAAATTTCTAGTAAATTCCTCCTCTCAACTGCACCAGTGGTTTTCTCAGCTTCAGGCTCAGCTCGAATGCCACTCAGTCATCTCACTGGTACATCTCTCCTCTTTACAATTCACACCCAACTGCTGCAGTGCCATTCCTCCTGCCCTTCCCATCACAAAACCTTCCTTTACGCCTACCTGTTTTTATTCTACCTCTCACTTAAGTCAGCTGGGTGCAACTCCAGGCTGTCTACCTGTCTTTTTCCTGCAGCTTCTTTCTTCACATCGTGCTGTAATATAATTAATGAAAATCTGCAGACACAATGGGACATAATTTCTCTTAAGCATGCTGATGCTTGTGTTTGCATATTCTCTATCACATTATAAATGGTCAATGGATATGTAATATCAATTTGAATAAAGAAATAAGAATTCACATCAAATGAAATGAATGTACCTTATGTACATTTTTTTTTACAATTTTCTTACCTGCTAAGTAGTTAATTTCTATAAAATTCCAAGGGCTATTAAGTCCTTATAAGTATTCTCATTAAGCTTCAATAAAATAATTTATAGCATACATGTTTGTATCTACCACGGACTGGGAATGGAGCCAGTCTTGTTCAGTCTGGACAGTTCCTTTTCTTAAGACTAACCTACAACAGTCAAGTCCAGTAATGCTTGGACACATGGATCATCTGTTCAACAGAAAGAAACATGCCCAGGGAAGAAGTGAGCCAGTCCTGAAATGAAAGGGGAATGTTTCTGCATTGGATGGACTGAGACTTTACGTAGAAAAGATGCTTACAGAAGTAACAAATCCCCCCACACAACAATGAAGGATAAAACCATAATTTGTTTTGGACATGTACTAAACAACTTGTCTTATAAAAATCTAACCTCTTTTATGGCTCATTTATCAAGGACATTAACTGTTGACGAAATGTTTAGAGAAACAAGAAGGGGAGTCAGATAAGATATTGCTGATAAAACTGGCCCCCAGAGCTGAGTGGTTTCCTCTTAGGGCAGTAAACAACCAATCCTAGAATAACTAAGAGCCGTAGACAAACTGGAACTAGACTTATCTGAAGAAAACACATAAAACCTCTGCGGACCAAACACAGCTGCCGATTGTGTCCTCCTACAGACAATGGAGGCAAGAGAAGAAATACTACACCTGAGAGAGAGTAGAAAGTCTGAGGTGGCTCTGAGTGTGCCTCCTGCTCAATGAAGCCCAGAGGTTGGATTGAGTAGTCCCAGAGCCCCCTTGACTCTGAAGTCAAACAATTCTTTATGCTCCTGTGTGTAGCACTGAGTAAGACTGCTGATAGCACTCTTCTTCACCTATGTCATTGCCAAGGAAATAATTTACATGCATGGATGCTACATATTTTGTTATCAATTTCTAGATAAAATCTTCTAGTTAAGCTCAAATAAATTGAGAAAATAAAAGAGATATTTATGATAAAATCTGCTTTAATTCTGCTAACTTTAGCTCTTTGGATGATTTCTTAATGTAGACTAATATAAATAAATACACAAGAGTATGAAACACTCTTTGCAGTTATCTTAACTTGGAAAAAGGATATTTGTACTGTTTTTTCTTTTTAAGCACGCTACTGTCACTATTTTCTTATTTTTGCTAATATTCAGATGCTTATTTTTCAAACTGCTTTCTGAACCGATGCAACACACTCAGGCAATTTGAATGGATGATGTTTATGAGACCAAACGGCCCTAAGAGAAATCACTCACTGATGCTGACTACAAGTGACTGAAACACCTCCTCTTTGGAGAAATACAAGA
The DNA here is from genome assembly GCA_028555095.1 of Dicrostonyx torquatus. Taxonomy (NCBI): domain Eukaryota; kingdom Metazoa; phylum Chordata; class Mammalia; order Rodentia; family Cricetidae; genus Dicrostonyx; species Dicrostonyx torquatus. The sequence goes on along the minus strand of JAQHUG010000018.1, from coordinate 2,750,015 downwards.
AGTCAGAGGAAGCCTGATAAGTCGACACCAGAACTCCAGTGATCCATGACCTAGCATAGAATAGATCACTTTGGGATGATGTGCAAGGTTGATTTTACTTCACGGTAGCACCATTTTCTAGTTAGTTCTTCCCTTTGCTTTCTGAAAGATATTGTGAATGGCTAATGTACAAAGGTTGAACACTATCATGCAAAGTCCACAATCTGTGATTTGTGTCTTCTATGTCAGAGGTACAGACAGTACATAGACTCAAGAGAAAGTCCCCAATGCGAATAGATTGGATGTAGAGGATAGCTAGCTCTTAAGGAGCAGCAGTGAGAGAGCAGCATCATGAATTAAAACACTATAACTTAGAGTGTTGTTTTTATTTTAGAAATTATGACAAAGAATCTTGCATTTTGTTTTTAAGGAGAAATAAGAAACTGCTAGTTGTATCATGTCCAAGTAAATTAAAGGTGAGGAAAATATGTTTACAAAATAATGTTTTTTTTTTTAATTTTAAAAGCTTAGGACTTCTGTTCATTAGTGTTCTCTAGAGAGTATTACTTGGAGACAACATGTATGGATCTCTAGTGCATGTGCACACAGGTGATTTTGGAGGATAGCAAGTCCAAAATCTTCAGAGTCAATGTCAAATGTCAAGATTAAAACTTCTGTAGACGCAGGTGACATTTTCACCCTGAGGGTCACTGGCAGATAAATTTCACCATGAGCAGTCAGCTTGTTTAATCCAGGGCTTCTGAATATTGGATGAGTTCCATCCACATAAGAAGGGACAGACTGTCTGCTGATTTAAATGCAATTTTTTAACAATCCTCTTTAAAAAGATAATGACTATCTCTCTGGGTACATCATGTGGGCAACAAGTAGAGACATATAATTAATCATTGTAGAAAGGGACAAATAAGTCCATTCTCTATATAATTTTATAAATGCTAAGGAAATGAGCTACGTTTAATTGGAGACAAGGATAGAACAAGAATTTAAACTTTTTTCTTATTTTTTGGTAATGTTCAAAACTTGGGGATAAATCTTTGACTGTAGGGTGGGGGGGTTAGGTACCTAGTCTAAGATAAAGCAGAGAAGAGGAGAAAAAACATTTAAAGTTTTAGTGTCAAGAGACTTGTGCTATGGATTAATGGGTAAGAGCATTTGCTCTGCAAGCATGAGGACCTGAGTTCAAATCCCCATAACCCAGGTAAAAACTCTGGTGCAGGTGTGCAAGCTTGTAATCCCAGAATCAGGTCT
>JAQHUG010000018.1:2721326-2747112 GCA_028555095.1 Dicrostonyx torquatus | reverse complement strand
AGAGAGAATAGAAATAATTTCACATAGGATTACTGCTTTTGTGTGTATTGGAATAGAAATTTGATAAGTAACCCAGTCACTAATCATCAAATGGTAGTTATATAATCATATACATATATTACTAAACATTTTTTTCATAGGTATAGGTGAAATGTTGCCAAGTCTTATTCTTTTAAATGATGATAATGGGACCCTTTTTTAAAACATTTATGTTGCTGTCTGTGTCTCTTAGCTTCTGACATTTAGACTAGTTCATTTAGAAAGAAATCAATATGAAAACCAAATATCCCAGACACATTTCCTTTCTCTTGAATTGATGTAAGAGAGAAAGTCAAGAGACCAATAGGAACTCTAGAGATTGGTTGCAGTTTTGCATTGATGATTACCCAAGGATGTAATGTTTCTCTCAGAGTTTCAGATCCTTTAAACCTAACATAAACATTGATGGGGAAATGTGATGTTCTGCATGGCCAAGGTCTGTGAGATGTATTCATTGACAATAACACTACTAATTCCACCCAAGTATTCGCAGGTACATTCACCAGCACTATGTGTGTACTTCTTTGTTTTAAAGAATGGGATATCTGCTGGAAGATAATGAACTTTTCTCATAAAGAATTTCTAATAAGATAGTGCTTTATTTAAACTCATCTTTCAAACTATCAACTTCTGGATACTATGATACCTGACACACCCAGTAGAGTTCAAATTATAGGTCCATTTAAATTTTCATTCCTCTAAAATGCTTCATTTGGCCTGATATGATGTCGTGCTAGTCACACATTACTGCAACAAATGTTCTGTTAATCTTCTGATAGGCACTTTATATATTAAACTGTCAATTGTAGTGCTGGTACTAACTTATACCAAGGATACATGTCTGTACCTTTTAATATGTAATATTAAATCTTCTGAGATAGGGAAAGATCCTATAACAATAGCTTAGGAGTGAGGAATATGTATTAACTCCTTTTGTGGAAATACTCAGATGCATTATGTTTTTAAAACATTGTTGGTTATTATTACATGCCCTGAATTTCCTATACCTTTTAAAAATGTTACTGGTATGGCAGACCTATGTACTCTAGTAACATTTATTTCTCATCTTCTGTAGGACAATGTTTTGCTCCAGCCTTAGCAAGATGTTAACCACTTCTTGTGCATTTGGGCTCAATATAGGATAATAATGGCATATTGCACCATTGTGCAATATTAAAGTGTTGCCAGTTTTACAATTACCCTTGGGTTGTAGAATATTTGTTTAACTGCATAATATATGTTGCATTTGTTTATGTTGCAGAATATTTGTTTAACTATGTAAGAATGTGTTGCATTGGTCTAACTATGCAAAAATGTGTTGTTTTTTACCTTGACTGACTAAGGCACCTGACTGATCTAATAATAATCTGAATTGCCAATAGCAAGGAAGGATGTATAGTTGGACCTTCCTGGCAGGGAGAATAAGTAGGAAGAGGAAATTCTGCTCAGAGAAAAAAAGAAAGGGAGATTCAAGGGGTTAGTCATTCAGAAACAGGGGAAGCAGGAAAATAGCACACACATAATAAAAAAAAGGTAAAAGCCCCAAAGCAAAATGTAGATAAATAAAAGCAGGTTAAATTAAGTTAGAAGAGCTAGTCAGACAAGCCTAAGCTAAGGCTAAACATTTTTAATAATAAGTCTTGGTATCTTTATTTGGAAGCTGGTTAGTGGCCCAAAGAAATTCCAATTACATCCTTGACTAATAAAAATATAGAACAAGCACCAGAGCCTAAATTTGAAGACTACACTGTTGCTGCCTCCATTGGAACATACATGTCGTCATTATGCTTTCTAATAGGTCTGGGACTCATTTGCCACATGGCTGTTGTATTTGGATCAAAGGTCACAAAGTAGTCACTTTATCTAAGATACCCATCTGGCATAATGCACTAATTATAGGCACTAATTATTTAGTGTAATGTTAAAAACAATCTGTTACTATTCAAGTATGTTCTTTTTTAGCAGAGTGTTGAAATTAACATAAATATAAAAGAAAGCTGAGTTCCTATCTCCATTCTTTTGGGATCTAAAATGGATATGGATATGAAAGTCTCCTATGTAATGTGCGACGTAATACCGTGGATTTTTTTTAACCTTGGTTAAAATAAGGTACATCAGAGGCTTCCATATAACCTTCCTAATTATGAGAGTTACAATTTCCAAATCTAAGGAGTGTCTTTGAAGTTATGGCTAGTCGGTAAGTGTATGTGTGTATAGAAGGTCAGTCCAAATTACCAGAGCACATTGTGTGAGCCTGATATGGAATGGAACTTTGTGGTCTGAGCGTGCAGTGTGTGCAATTGAACATGGACAGTGTGTGCAATTGGCAGGGAGGACTTTGGTCAAGTTTGATCTTATGTTTCATAGTACTGAAAATAATGGACCCCATTTTTATTCAGATGCAGCTAATGGAGAAAAGGTCAGATAGAGTATCTGGTATCCTTGGTGGTCCTGCACATTCCCCTAAGTAGATTCCTTAGGGGAATGTGCAGGACCATGTGCATGAAAGTGGGAGTGAGGCAGACTAAAAAGACAGGAAAAATTAAGATGAGGTGACAAGGGAAAGGAGCCCTTCAACCCAGACTCTGCATGAAATGATTTGCCAACCCAGAATCTGGAATTCCAACAAAAGGTCACACTAAGATGGTTCAGCAGGTAACAGAGCTTGAGGTACAAGCCTGGTAACATATATTCAACCCTTATAATCAAAGACCACTCAAACTTTAGTACCTGGAAAAGTATATTAGGTTTTTATTGAATGATGGTTTTTAGCCTCTTGATTCTCCACCGTTGGTTGTCAGTCATCTGTTCTTGCTTTCTGCCCTCATTGTCATATTTCTGACCTCTTGCTTCTGTGTTTAAGCACATTCCCTGTCCTCTCTCACTGTGGAGGTCTCGTCACACCCATGGTCAATGAAAAGTAGTTCAGTCTATGGATCTGTGGACTTCAGCAAAGGGTTACAGAACATAGCTTCACCTAAACTAATACTTTTTTTTTCTCATCCCACCATGCTATGTGTTGGATGCTGCATCAGTTTCTAACCTGTGTAACAGGTAGTATTAGATTTTCTGGCTAATATACTTGGTCCATTGTAGTATCACTTCTGTAAGCATTCCAATACTATTCTCAACAACTGGTCATAGAGGTTCTGATGATTCAACAAACTTAACGTGTACCATTAATGTTGCTTTTATTTTCTAAAGATGTATTCAATTACTTATTCTGTTCTGCAGTTTTACGTTGCATATAATGGAAAGGTATTCTCAAATCCATGACTGTCATAGACATCATGTGATCTAGTTCCTTCAAAATCTATTCTCATGCACTCATCTGCTTTCCTGCACATTCTGCAGTCCATAGGCTCCTCTTCCTGTCAACTCTACCATATCTCATATTGGGAGATGCTCTAATAATTGAACTGTAGCTACTGGCCTACTGAAGAAGTGATAACGGAGGGGTGGACCCTAAGAAGGGTCTACATTTGTTTATAGAAGAGAACTTTGTGCATTTAACTTCAAGAAAATTAACTTCACATTCAGAAGGCTCAAGAGAAGTTCAGAAAAGACCTATTTTTTTGGAGGACCAAGCTGATGTCCTCAGCCCTTCTATCAAGACCCCATTGTACCCCAAGCATGACTATGATAGTCATATACTAGATGTGTCTGTATGAGAGTCTATGCTTCTATTGGGCTCAGTTCCTCATAAGTAAATGTCCTAATCCTTAGATCCCTATGTATTGTTACTGAAAAAGAATTTTCTCTGTCTCTCTCATGATTATCAAAGAAACCCTCGGAATGACCATTTTATCTGACAGCTAATCATTACTTTGTTAGCTTCCATTATTTTGTCCTTCGCAACAGCTTCATGACTCCATTATCTCACTTCAAGTTTCTCAACTTTTTATTTTTACTAATACACTAAACTTTCCATCATTGAGGAAGTACACACAGTTTACTCTGTGGCAGGAGAATACATGCTTCCCTGGAGCCCAGCAGTGGGTTCTCCTTGATGTTGGGCAGCAGGTAGTTGCTGCCTTCTTATTGCTGTTTTGTTCCAACCACCAGAGTTGGAGTCCCATGGGAGACAGGATGAAGTCTGCAACTTGGAGTAAAAGGGTTGGGTTTGATTTCTGGTGAGAACACTCTCTGAAGACACTTCCTTCTTGCTGCATTTTCACAGGAGAGAAACAGATACCTCAAGTATCCCCTTCCCTGCTAGAGCAACTGCCAAGTCTGGGCTTCATCCCTTTCTTCAACTCATTTTGTCTTCTGCACAGTTACAAACAGTGTGAGTTGGACACTTCAATCTGCAATTTTTGGAACTTCTATCCTGTTATTTTTGCCATAAGGTAAAAATTATCTTAGCTGTCCCCATCACCAGCTGCAACTTACCTGGTGTTGGATGGTGCTCCCTGGGCGGTGCCTCAGCGAAAGCCATCTCAGTAAAACTGACAAAGTACCCTTACCCCGGGTACTCTGAGCAGCAAAGGAGGTAACTACATTCAGCTTAACAGGCTTTCTTAGGTAACGGCAAGACAAGTTCAGTGGAAAAATGTGAAGATGGGTATACCACAATTCTGAAAAGTCATACTTGAATCACAGAATTCAGGATTCTCATAGTTAGCTTTCTTGTTTCTTTGCCTCAGAAACACTTTCTTCTGGTTTTGCTTTCATCCTTTGCAGATGCTGATCACTAAAACAATCCGCACAAACTACAATTCATGACAACCTTAGAGATGGTTCCCAGGGAACAAGTTAGTACTATAAGAAAGCAATAGAAGTGCTATAGAAATGTAAAAATTTAAAGTAAGGATTATTGTTTTGTATGTATCAAATATTAACATATCAGAACACTCAATAAGATTACAATAAGGCTATCTATAAGAAGAATTGCTACAAAACTTATATAAACTAAGCAATTGAAAGAAAATAAATACATAATTATAATCAATATTAAATATGCATTATATAATAGTATCATTTATGAAATAGGCCTTTTAATGAACCAACAATTTTCACTTGTATACACAAACTCAATAAATTGCAGTTCAATGAATTGTAAACTTAATAATTAAAATTCAAAATAGTGCATTCTTTATTCGAAGTCAGTTTTCATGCTGAAAATAATCTCTCTTATTAGAGAACACTTCAAGAAGACCAAAATATTTGTAAATGCTTATTATTAATTTTATTAGTTAAATGTATATTTGAGTTTTTCCACTGTATTTAGTCATAGCAAAGCTAGTTTGTGTCAACATATGTAGCTTCCCAAACATGATAAAGGATAGGTTGATGGTTGTGGTAACTGGAGAAATAGATGAGGAATTGGAATATTTGGTCCCCAGTTGGTGGCACTGACTGGGATGGTTATAGAGGCTGTATGGATCAGAGTCTTGCTGGAAGAAGTATGTCACCGCCGTACAGACTTTGATATTTGATTGCTTTGTTCCAATTCTGGTTCATCCCCTCTAGTTTGTGTTTGCAGTTGAAGATGTACTCTCTAATCCCCCTGCTCTGGCCACTTTCTGCCCATGTTTTCACCACCATCAGAATTGTTATCCCCCAGGAATTGTGAGCAAAACAAGCTCTCTCATGTGCTGCTTTTCATAACATTGTTTATCATAGCAACAGAGAAGTAATAATAAAATTTTGTTGCAAACTGATTGGACGTCATGATAAACCAAACCTTCAGATTCTAGTTCTAAAATAGCATCATCTGCTGTGCACACATTGTTACTCTTTAAAACCCTCATTATATGCTGCACACACTGTTATTCTTTTAAACCTTTAATGCAGAAAAAAGAACTCAAGTGCCATCAGGGTCTCATCAACTAATCATTGTCTATCTGAGAAGCAAGTTCTGTGTTAATTTGGTGGGATTACTCAGAAGCAGTAGGTAGTTTAGTTTCTCATAAACTTGTGCTTGGACATCAAAAGGGATTTGGTAGGCTGGCTTGCCAGTTGTTAGTACCTTCTGTCCAATTAATCTCTTAAATCTCAGTATCTTTATTTCTGAATCAGGATTGATGATAATAATGATGCTGTGGGAAAAAAATTTATGAGAAATAGAAACTTACTTCAGAGGGACTTAGTCAGGAAAGATACAGAAAAATGATCTACAAATGTTTTGAATGGCAAATATCTTTATAAAATAGATTTTATTTGTTAAAGAGATTTGAAACTCTAAAGCCTGCTTGTAACTACAGGAATGGTAGACACGAACATCAGTCATAACCCCATGGTTAAGAAGAACTAACATTAATTACTGAGCCAAAATTTTTATAGTGATACATTAATAATACTCATGAAAGAACAAAACTATACATTTCTTATTCTGTAGATGAGATATTTAAGGACAAGTGAGATGGGAAACTTATATCTAATATCATTCACATAAGAGAGCAAAAGGCCAAAATTATATCTTTATGAATTCAAAGTTTTTTTTTTCTTAAATTACACTAGCATTCTAAAGACATCAGTGAGGATGATGGGAAATAATTGCAGTATGTATTATCTAAAACTTCTTTTCTGTGGCATGAGCATCAGGACATGCGGAAAGAGGCAAGAAGGCAACACATGAAGGAAGCAGTTGGCTGAGCACAGCCTGGGAACCATTTCTTATTTGGTTTCCTATAACAGAGTAGTATAAAAGAGCCAGAAACATATAATGTGCTATATTAATGGTCTTTAAAGGGTCATAAGGTTCATAGTACCTCATTTTTGAACATACGCTCAGATTTCTAGGCTATTTCTACCCTTGAGTTTCAGTTTCTCTCTCTTAACATATCTCTATTTCTGTAACTGTTTGTCTTTGTTCTGGAGTTTTGTCCTACCACAAAAGAAGTTGGAAATCTTACCAGCTGATCCTCAGGCACTGGTCTGCACACCAAATGCCTCAATGTTAAAAAATTTAAAGTCAACATTTAAAGGTTCTTTAACTCGTCAACTTAATCTCTATTGGTATGAGGAAACACTGAGACCAAGGCAACACATAAAAGAGTGTTTAACTGGACGTGTAGTTCCAGAGGGTTAGAGTCCATCAATGAGGAGCAAGTCATGGCAACAGGAATAGCTGAGAGCTCACATCTTAAAACACAAGTGCGAAACTTGTGAAACCTCAAAGCCTCTCATCAGTGAGATTCTTCCAACTAGGGTGCGTCTCCTAATCTGCCCAAAGAGTTCTGCCAACTGGTGACCACGTATTCAAACGTATGATCCTTCGGAGGCCATTCTCATTCAAACCACACAATCAGCTTCTCGTGATTTTTACTCATATTCTCACAGATTATTCACAATGAGAAGTTATAGCTCACTGGCTTTGTAAGTTTTCATTAGTCCAATTACAGTGCTTATGTTCTTGCTTTCAAAATTCCTGGCAGTTTTATGGTTCATATTAAAAGGCTAAACTGTTTATGTACCAAATGGCATAAATGATGGAAATCTGGTATTTGTGGGCTTCATCTCAACAGAGACATAGTCCAATTGTCACATGATATTGTAGTTTGCTAATAACATGGCCAAATTGGAATTACAAAAGTAGCTATCAAGAAAATGTCTTGTTTTATCTTGTTCCAACTTTGCTTTGAAAAAAAACATTGGTTAGAAAGGGAAAAGAAATAACTAATCAAATTTATTTTTATAAAAAAGAAAATCTGACAAGTTGTCCTTAGGTATGTCATATCACAGGCACACCCATTTTCACAAAATCAAACATACACATGCATCATACATATAAATGTATTTTTACAGAGATAAAAACAAAATTTTTGAATGAAGCTGAACTCATGTTCTCAGTCAGCTTTGGGCAATGATGACACTCAGCAGTAAGTAAGCTAACTTTGGGAATCCTTGATGTCACTACTAACTTCAAATCTAAAAGGAGTCACAGTGTTGTGTTCTGTAAAGTCCCAGAACTTCATACAGACTGTGAACTGTGGTTATAGGGTTATATTCCTTGAGATGTCTGTAAACTAAAGGAAGTTGACCAAAACATTTTTGTAGTCCCAAAAATGAGCAAAAGACTAAGAAATAAATCATCTTTCAACATCTTTATCTCTAAGTGAACCATCATCTGGATACATCTATAGTCTATAAATAAGACTCGTTTCTATTAGTGTGTCACTGTAATTGGGGTATCCTAGACTTTTCTATTTGTGTGTTAGTATTTAATATTTGAATCAGTCCATGAAAGATCTGAAGCCAGTTTTCCCTAGATTCCTTAGAATATCTAACAATTTACATAAACTTTATTTATGACTAAATATTGTAGAAAATAGCATAGTACTGGGAAAAAATTCAACAACTATATGTGTACATGTTTGTATCAGATGTATAAGTGTGTATACACACACACATGCATGCATATGTTCTCAAATCATCACTTAACTCTGCATCAGCTAAAAAAGTTAATCAAATATGATTAGGATAAAGAAAGCTTTCATCAACCATTACTTCCTACCCTAGCTCTACATTGTCTCATGTAAGATTTATTTAATGACATGGTGCATTGTATTTCCTTAGCCATATGATACCCATTAACAGACTTTAAGTGTTTCTGATATTTTCCTGGAGCTATTTCTTTCTGATCTTATTATAGATGGGCTTTCTCATCACTTTACCATCCCATGAATTCCACAGCAATTTTTAAGCATTCCTGCTTTGGTGGTTTTTCAACATGTTCCATGTCTTAGATTTCATCTAGACTGATATTCATGATAGGGCTCATTATTTGTGTGCATGATCACTTTGATAGTGTGCACAGAGGTAGAAACAATTGTTCTTGGGAGATAATGTCAGAAATAGATCTGTGTGTTTTTCTCCAGTGGTCTCATTTTTCTAATCTAACTCATTTATTACACTGGAGCATAGGGAGGTAGAAAAATAAAACTCTAACAGCTGTTGAAAAATGATCCTATCTCAAACCAGAAATAATTTGTTTTAGCTCCAGCATACCATACAAGAGAAACAACCAAAGGCTTAATGAACTGGGATCCAAACTTCATTTTCTCTATTCTAGATGTTAGTACTTTACCTATGTTTTGGTGAGAAGTAATAACTGCATGCCTGTGACCTGGGATTACAGTCAAAGCAGAACAAAACAATGTGTTCAGTTAGAAAAGTGAGTTTGAATCCCCATTCCAAAGCCTTGGGTTATGTAGACACAGCTTCATCAATCAATCATATTGAATTGCACATATGTGTACATGAAAAATATCAGCCTTGTGAAAACAAAGTGAAGAGAGGCTATATTTAAATAAATAAATAAGTAAATCATTCAGGAAAAATGTTCTGCAAAAGTTCTATTTTTCTGATATGATTCTTGTAATGGTGTATTTTCTTATATGTGACAGATCTGTTATATAAAACTCAGCAAGGTTAAAACAACTTAAAAAGGAAAAAATACTATATACAAGTATACATACAGGATAACACAAAAGGCTAACATATATTAATGTATAGGTTTAGTCTATGTACCAAGATTTGTGGTGCAACTTCCAAAGTGTGTTTAATCAGCCCTTGCTTCAAAAATATGTTTGCAAACAGTCATTCACTTCTCATTGCAATTAAAGAAATTAATTTGAAAGCAACAGCCTTGACCATATTAGAAGCCGGTTATGCAAATGACAAAAAGATTCAGTTACAAGGTAATTCTGTGGCATTTAATGAATGGATATTATATAATGAGTGTGGTAAATGAGGAGCTGAGGAAAACATGCCATAACATAGCAAACATACAATAAATCTTGAAAATAAATTTCCTTGACCAAGAAAAGAATATTTTCTGCTTCCAAGGGCTAATCACATTTTTTAAGCAGTTGCATATTAAGGAAGAAACTACTTAATCAACCAGATTAGGCGAATAGAGCCTAGAGATTAATGGAGTGTAGCAAACATGTCAGTCAGAACTCTGCTATGTGAATTATATTCCCCATTCAGTCACTTAATTCAGCAGAATCTTTGGCAAGCACTTAGTCAGGATGATCCTTCTTTGTCTAAGAAATTTAAGGATGCAAATAAACTCAAAACAAGACCTCACTTAGCTTAGCTTAAAGCACGTGATGAATGCGTGTAAATATACATTGTAGATATAAATGTGTACTTATATCAGTGGCAATTCAGTAATAAAAATAGAGTATTTAATAAATATGCTCTCATGGCTGCTATGGAAAAATTATATTAGATTTTTGGTTATAATGTTATCAATAACAAAAGTAAATTTTAGTAGGGTTAAAAGAGGAGATGTGTACTAAAATTTTGGGTAAAAAAAGGAGATGAGACTATTATTTTGGATCAAGATGAAATATCAGGGAATCTTCAGAACCATGTGAACACACAGACACACACACATACACACACACACACACACACACACCACACACACCTACACATATCCACCTATTGCCTCATGTACTCAATCATTTCTATTCTCACACAGCCACACTCTCGTATTCACTAGCCAATATGCTCACAGTAACACTTTTGTTCACTGCTTTGCACTCATATCTACCCACACACTCCAACATACTCTAACATACTCACAGGGGCATGTTACCCTCACAGACATGCACACAAATGCATATCCTTATGCACTGAGCCCATACCTTCACTCACTGTCCTATACAACACACCCCTTTAAACATGCACACATTCACATTCATACCCCAAGCATACAAAATACAGATTAAAGTCTTCTTTAAGACATTGTACAATAGGTGACATAGGACATTGGCTTTCTTCATTTGTGTCCATGCGCATGGGCATGTGCATGTGCACAGTTGTGTTATGGAGGGCATGTGAGATACAACACATATATGGAAGTTGGAGGATGACTTCTAGAAGCCAGTTCCCTCCTTTCACCTTTACACAGGTTGCCATGATGAAACTCCATGAGACCTATTCAACAATCGCTTTACCCACTGAGGCATCTCAGTTGTCCTAGGGACAAATGAGGGAGTTGAATACTATGAATATCTTAGCTTATTTTCTTAAGAAAACTGTTGGAAAGGTACCAGGAAAATGAACTGAGGCAGAAGGCAGGATTAAAGAGACTGAAGTGAGAGGAGGAAGACTGTCATGCTAGGGTTACAGGAGAGTCTGTAAGAGATGACAGAACCAAGGAAACACAAGAGAATGATGTAATCTTTTATCCTTGTGTCCATCACAGCATGATTCTGAATGGTAGGGTGCAGAAACTTTAAGTAGAAACCTTGCAGAAGAAGTCACTAGCGGCAGACCTTTAGTTCTGTCTTATCCCTTACTGGCTTGTGTCTGGTAGTCTGCGAACTATAATCAACTTGTTTTGGTTGCTTCCTACTGTAGATAGAGCTGCTCCAGTGGCTATGCCTTCCCTACCATGATGAACTGTTCCTTCTGAATTAAGAAGCCAAAGGAATCAATCCTCTCCTGAGCTCACGTTGTCTGGTGAGTTGTACCATCGATGAGGAGAGCACATAACCAGAAAATGCGTTGACAAGAAGCAGAGTGGGTGCTCTGGCAGATCTGCTCATGTCTGCGACTAACGGTTTGGGGAGTGGTTTTTAGGAAGAATTTGGAGGAGTCGGAACTTGAAAATAGAAAAACCCTGGAAGAGTAAGAAGAACTTAATGAGTCATTGTGGTAGAATCTTAGAAAATCAAAAAGCCTATAAAATGAGGATAATAAGGACTATGCTTATGAAAATTTAAATATCAAGAATTATACTAAAAAAACGGCTAGAGTCTGTTCTTTCTGCCAAAGAATATGGCTATATACTGCCCAAGTACTGAAATGTTGCATGAACCTTAATTCCAAAGTAGTGATAAATATACTGGTGAAGGAAAATTTCAGGGGAACCTAATATTTATGGTGTTACATGGCTGTTACTTGTTGCTTTTAGCCAGGCTTGTGCTGAAAATGCAGAGAGAATAAAAATAAGTGCAGCATGGGAGGGTGAGTGTCTGTAGGTTTACTACAGATTAAGAGGCTGATATTGATAAAGAGAAGCTACACACTTTGAACTAGGGGAGGAGAAAATGTGGACTGGGGGCTCCATTCCATTCATTAAAGGCACCAAGGTGTGAAAATGCAAATCAGACTGCAATACTTTCTTTAAAAAAGAGTGCCTAAAAATACCAAGACCTGCCCTCCCGGCAATTGCATAAGGAAATGTCTCCCTACTTCCACTATAAGGCATTTGGAAGTTACCACAGCCATGGTCTAATGGGGCCAGGATATTTCTCAACTTAGTAGATGATGTCAATGCCTGTGTAGTGCTGCTTCTGGACGCTCAGGGACTGCAAGAATTAGGAAGCTGTAAGACTCCCCTCAAGTTTCCAGAGGAAAACATGGGAGACTAGGCAAGGCCAGATCATCTGAAGAGAGGCTCCTGAGCTTCAGAACATAGCTACGAAGGTGAAGCCCAAGCTTAGTGGAGGACCTAGTAAAATACGGTAGGTACATTTGCCTTGAAAAGTTCCAGGCACCAAGAGCAGCTGGCTTGAGAGAGATCATGGCTGCTATACATGTTACTACCATACTTCCAAGATTATAAAGCCTACTGAAGATCAAATGACATCATCACACGTCCTGATTCTGGAAATGGAGCTGCCCAGTTCAGGGTTTATCCCGCTGGGTATGAGTGTTGCTAGGTCAGCTCTCTCTTTGCAATTCTCCTAGTATTATCTTTCTGAATGAAAATATTTGTTTATGAGCTGGAGAGATGGCTCAGTGGTTAAGAGCATTGACTGCTCATCCAGAGGTTCTGAGTTCAATTCCCAGCAACCATATGGTGGCTCACAACCACCGGTAATAAGATCCTGGTGCCAACTTCTGTCTGCAGGGTCATATGCAGGCAGACCATTGTATACATAATAAATAAATAAATAAATTTTAAAAAGCTGGGCATGGTGGTGGCACACGTTTAAAAAAATTGTTTTGTTGTGTCATTTATCAGGAATGCACAAGGTTTTTATCTGCCGGGGCTCATAGTTTAGAGACTAAATCTCAGGAACAATGTTGAACGAGAAAAGAGTTCTTGACATTAGACTGGACACATTCTGCATTTGAAGAACTAGATGTGAACCTGTGGTCAACAAAGGATGGACTGATTGGGCTTTTGCCTGTATGCTCATGTGTTCCATACTCAGTCTGGTCTCAGTGTTTTAGGAAATTGTGGAAACTTTAGATGACACCTACTGGTAGCACCCAGAGGGCAGAATATTTCTGGATGCCTTCTCTCTTGTTCTTAGCATTCTACACTTCGCAGGGGTTTTCAACCTTTCTAATGCTGTGGCCCTTTAATAGAGTTATCCATGTTGTGGTGACGCCCCAACCATAAAATTATTTGATTGCTAATTCATGACTGTAATTTTACGATTGCTGTGAATTGCAATATTAATATCTGATATGCACGACATATGATACATGACCACAAGAAGTCATGACCCACAGGCTAAGATCCACTGCTTCAAGACAAGACTCGCTGCTACAAACTCCCACAAGGGAGACTCTCCAGTCACTATAAAGTTACTTCAGAAACATATGATATTGCCATGTTCTGCCAATATGTCCATACTCTCTGATACAGGAACAACCCACAAAATCTAATATCACAATGGATTTCTTTGAAACATTTTTAACTTCCATATCTGGAATATGCATATTTTAGGGAGTTTGTTTACACTCATAACAACAGCAAAAATCAAAGCCATCATTTTCTCTGCTGTTAGTAATAGAATGTTTGCTCATTTTCATTCTCTCTGTATGTCTGTTCAAGGTCATGCTCCAAATGCATTAAAGAATTCTAATTAGCTATCATGGACCCAGAAAACCTGTGGGTAAGACAGGGTTCTTGATTAAGATTCTATGTATAATCTAGTGGAACGGTTGTTCAGTTGTTGCAAAGACATTGAGTCATGGGTAACATTTGGTACATACCCATGGGTCTCTCCATGCATTTGACAGAAAGTGATATACAAAATTCAAAATAAAAAGACAGTCTCCATACAGTCTATGTCACACATCAGCTAAAAAACAATTATCACTGTCATTTCCACTCATAATTCCTAACCTTTCTACTCAGGTTATGGGAGAAGTGGTATCCAGTGATGTTTGCCATTTTTTTCCTTTTTCCTTTTCTTGATTTTTTTTATTGAAAATAGGTTTTTTTTCTTATAAATACACCCCAACTACGGTTTCCCTTTACTACACTCCTCCTAGAAATCCCACATCCCCTTTCCTTAAGATTCACTCCCCCTCCTCTTCCTCTTCAGAAAAGAGCAGGCCTCCAAAAGACAACAGTCAAATAGGAAAAATCAAGATACAATAAAACAAGGCTAAAGTGTTCCTATCACAGGTGGATAAGGTAACCAAATAGTAGCAAAGGGATCTCAAGAGACACAAAGAGTCAAAGAAACACCTGTTCACACTGTTAGGATTCCCATTAAAAACACCAAGCTAACAGCCATGACATATATGTAGAAGACATGGCCCAGGCCCATGCAAGCCTTATGCTTGCCATTTCAGTCTCTGTTAGCCCATGTGAACCCTGCTTAGTTGATTTGAAGCAGAGTTTACACCCTGTTTTCTGTGTTGTCTCCAATTTATTGTCTCAGCTGAGTCTTCACAAGGTCTCCCAATATACTCAGTGTATCTGTTGTAGAAGGTGTGACCAGTGGTTCTCCTGACCAGATTGACCAGACATTAGCAAGGCCCGTTCATAAGCTCTTCTCCCTGAGAGATCAGAGGGAGTAAAGACTTATTAGCTAGGAACATTTCAGCTTTGGATGTATCTCTTGAGTCCTGAGGAGAGATATGCAGCTGACACTAACAGACTCTGCAAGGCTGATCTTGCTGATGCCAGGATGTATGAATTCCTCTGTGCTGCGTTGTTATATTTTTTATGCTTAAACATGCAACACATGCTTCATCCTTCAGAAAGATAACTCTACATAGTGTTCTTTAAAGGAAATATCTACAAATATCCATCTCAAACTCAGCAAAGCCTTAGTTTTTACTTGTGTGAGCAGCAGAAATTGTTTGCATCCCACTCTTCTTGATTGCATTCTGTAATATTTACCTTCTGTGAGCAGGATGCTCTCATAGAACTTTAGATGGCTACAGAACATTCGATTGCACCAGACAAAAATGAATATTATGTATCAAGATTGATTTTAATGAACAGAGTAAAATAAAATATTCAAAATTTAAAAATAGTAGACTGAGACTATACCAAGTAATATTGAATTATAAGACATGATAATCAATGTGCCCTAGATGTGAATGAAATTAAATATTTGCATTAGCACAAGCTGTCTTATCACAGTTTGGTATAAAGTAAGATGAAATGATCCCCAATATAAATGATGTGGGTAAGTTATTAACATGTCTCTGTTAATTTTTAACAAGTTAAAGATGACAATAGAGAACCAAAAATAAAAGGAGAGAGACTCTAAACCCTTCGGAAAACATCAAGACTGTCTGGACATCAAGAGAAAGGAACAGGGAAGTGTTCAAGCAGATGGAAAACAAACCCTCTAGAACAGGGTGGAAAATTGTACAGAGCATTAGACTCCAGAGCTTAGGGCAGACAGAGGTTTTAGACAGTTTCACACCCTGCTAATCTGTCACTCATGAGTGGGAAGGCAGCAATAAGGAATTGCTCTGCTTTCAAAGGGCTTAAAGAATTTTCCCCATGTCTGCTTTTGGATGATAGACTGAATCTCTCTCTCTCTCTCTCTCTCTCTCTCTCTCTCTCTCTCTCTCTCTCTCTTTCACACACACACACACACACACACACACACAATAAAATGACACAAATGATATTTTTACTCTATTTTATATTTTGGAATTGTAATTCTTTGTTTATTGGTATCGAAATTTGATGTTAAAATTCCATTTTATTGCTAATTCTTAAATTAACTGTGCATATAAATATATGTATACATACATATTTTTATTTTGGTTTTCTGAGACAGGGTTTCTCTGTGGCTTTGGAGCCTGTCCTGGAACTAGCTCTTGTAGACCAGGCTGGTCTCGAACTCACAGAGATCCGCCTGCCTCTGCCTCCCGAGTGCTGGGATTAAAGACATGCGCCACCACCGCTCAGCTTATACATATATGTTTTTAACATATGTCCAATATTTCAAAATAATATAGGGTCATAAATTCAGCAACAAAACCAAAAATACATCATCCACAAAGCAGAATCTGTCAGGAACTCTTAAATCGCTATGGTTAACATTAGATCTACGCAGGGACAGTTCTTATTTTGGTCATGATTGAAAACAAAGAAATGAAGCAAAAGACATTTTAAATGTGAGTGAGGATGAAGCACATCCATCCAGAATCAGTCAATGCGAGACACTATAGATTCCACTTTCTCAGAAAATGTTTACCTCACTCTACCCTCAACATTGTCACTTCCTCTCACCTCCTCTGTCTCTTCATCTCTCCCTCTCCCGTTCTCTCTCTCGTCATTCCCAGAGATTCCTGTCTGATAGACAAGTGCTTTCCCATTGATTTCTTTCTACAGATCCCAAAATATTAACATGCCTAACACCTAACTTTAGTTAAGAAACAAGTGTCTACTGATTGCTATTAATTTTAAACAACAATAAAAGCAGTAAAATAGTTTCAATATTACTGAGAGTTTAATTCAACAGTCACTATTGGGAATGAAATACAAAGAAGACAAGAAACTTTTAGGAATTTAACAGTGATGCCTGGAGAGATGGCTCTTGCAGAGGCCCAAGCTATCTCCCGCATTAATGTACTAATTTTTATTCCTGCCATTCTGAACACTTATTTTTCAATACATAGTCTTTTATATCTTGATAGATATCCTTCTAGGATGTCATAGCACATAGTGATTTTATTTTAAATCTTCACTTGTCAATGATATTTGTTCCTTTTTTCATGCACATGCTGACCATTTCCATATCTTGTTTTGAAAAAAAATGTCTATTAGAAATTTTCACCAAGATAATTGAATATCAGTAAGAAAGAACAAAAGCCTTCTAAATCGAAAGGAAAAAGTTGTTTGTTTGTATATAATAAAACCTTATGTAGTATAGCAGACCCTAAAGACTAATATTGGAGTTTGGAAACAATCTGTCAATTCAGCAGAATTGCAGGATGCAAACCAACATGCAGAATGAGTAGAGTTCTTAGTAATAACAATGGAAAAGGATTCAATGGGACGCTACTATGCTTTGGCTTTTTTCTTGTTGTTGTTTTTTTTTTTTGGTCGATGGATGTGTGCCCATAAACATGCCTTCTAATTAGTTGTGTCTGCCCGGAAAACAGTGTTGCTCTCAGCTTTTGTCAGAGAAGTTTCTTACAAATCTGGGGGCAATTAATGCAGAGACTCAAAATGTCCCCAAGTCCTCAGAAGTGACTGTTGAACTCTCAGATCTAAATGTGTTGTCAATGTCACCTCCTTCATAGCTCAATGGACATTTATAAGTAGGGTTATGGGTAGAAAAGAATGGCAGACCCCAGGAATGAACTGAGTGTTGTGGAATGCTGATTTTATGGACATTTGTGCCCTTGAACTCATAGCAGCTGAAGTTTCCCACATGAGGCCCACACAATGATAGAAAGATCAGCATTCAACCATGGATGATGAAGAGCTCATGGGAACTTGAAGCTCCTCAAGGAACTATTTTCAATTACTGTGTGCTGCAGGCATGGGAGAGAGGTGAATTTCCTCAGTGTAGTAGCCACTGGTAGGTGACCTCTGCTCACACAAACATCTCTCTCACCTTAATTTGAGCAACTCTAGTATTGGGTCCCAGACACAAGCAAGCTAACAAGACATGATTGGAAAAGGAGACTGATTGGAAAAGTGAACAGCATCACAGAAATGGCAGAGCAACAAGAGAGGATAAGGGGTTGTGAATATGATTGAAATAAATTACACACATATAAATGTCATAATGAAAACCTTTATCTTGTATAATTAATACCATTAGGAAAATGGGTAAGACTCAGGTTAAAATAGAATGGAACACCTGAAAGTACAACTACTAGAAGAAGATGGACAATGGCAGGATTGGCTGCAGGTTTTGGATATGCTCCCCAAAGCATAGGCCACTTGAGTCCCCTGCACCTCTGTCTGGCAATGTCTACATATTTTGCATTTGCAGTAATGATAGACTCAGAAAATTCCTGGAGAGCTGCTATTTCTTTTAGACTAGCATATAAAATTAACCAACATAGATCACTGGTGTTGGACCATTAGTCTCAGGAACTTCCTAAATACTGATTCAATTCATTTTATTTGTATAGGGATTTCCGAGTTGTCTATTTCTCTTAGAGTTTTGACATTGTGTCTAGGCAAGGACAGCATTTTCAGGAACTACTTTATTTTTTCTAATGTGCCTTTCATAGAACTTATATTACAATGTGTTCTTCTGTATAAATTTGCAGGTGACTACTTTTAAATTCAATTATTTTATTGCATCAAGTTCTGTACTTGTCCACTTTACATCCACTCAGTTTTTAATTATTATACATTCAATAGTCTTTGTCTGCTAAATACTGGTTAATCTTATATTAATTTTGTCTGTTATTTGTTTTTGTTTCTATGAAAATGATCTGTGATTCAATATGGTACTCTTGCACATTTAAATATAACCCCTTCCTTCTGTTACCCCTGAGTTCCACATTGTCAGAAGGAGAAAACTACATACCCTTACTTGGCTATAACTGGTTAAGCCTAAGGCTCAAATAAGACAGCCAACTTCCTATCTTTCAGTATTTTAGGTTTTTAGTGAATTGGCCAGCTTAATTTACAGCTTTCTGCACCCCCAATTTCCAGATAATAATGCTGATATATACAGACATTTTCTATCCAATCTCAAATTGGACTCCATATTCTAGAATTGGCTCATAGCTAACTTTGCCTATGTGGAGATGACATTTATTTCTTGTAAACTTACAAATATACATTGAAATTCAAACTGTTTTTGTGAGGAGACTGAAAATATTCTTCCATAATTCCTGGAACAAGTCTAGGAACAAGCATAGGACCAAACTCATTCCTCTGAATGTGGTTGACAGGTACATGGCTGGGCCAGACTGAGGGGTCACTGGCAATGACACAAGGATTTAACCTTACTGCATGTACTGACTTTTTGGCAACCTATTCTCTTTGGATGGAAACCTTGCTCAGCCTAGATATAGTAGGTAGGGCCTTGGACCTTCCCCAAAGTGTGTGCCTTACCCTCCCTGAGGATTGGATAGGGGTGGGGTGGGAGGAAAGGGAGGGGAACGGAGTGGGAACTTGGATTGGTATTTTTTTAAATCTAATAAAAAAAGAAAAAATTAATGTACAAATATTTATTCACACTTATGCATATATAAACACAGCAGGAAATAAAGGTAAATAAAACTTTAGCATAATGTAAATGCTGGAAGAAAATAGAATAAGAAAACAAATAGAGCAGAAAGAAAATTTTTATAAAAATGACATGTTTACTATATCCATGTCATATTTACATATACAGGAAATAGCTATAATATGAATGATGGCTCATACTGTAATTGCATGTCACAAGCTAGATATTATTTTCACAATGAAAACCATGTTAGTCAAATGTAAACTTAATTTTATTGTTACAAAATGACTTTCCAGTGCAACTTTAATCCTGAGTCCTTTTGTTATTATTCTGACAGAGTTTCCATTTGACCATTTCATGAGAAGTTTAATATTGCTATATAAGCTCAAAGCTGTTTATAAGGTAAACTCATTTTTTTTGGCTCTAACACCAAAAAAAATCAATATTGTACATAAGTCCAAAAAAAACCCAAACCTTCCTTTAAAATTTTATATCACCAACCCCTCTCAGTATATGAAGCATACATGGTAAGTGTGGTGAGTGTGGTGTGTGTGTGTGTGTGTGTGTGTGTGTGTGTGTGTGTGTGTGTGTGCCCCTGCCAGGTCAAGGTGGTGATAGCCAGAGCACAAGCTTCACGAATCGGTTCTTTCCTTCTATCATGTGGGTCCTCTGTGTTGTACTCTCGTCACTGGAGTGGTAGCAAGAGCCTTTGCTACTGAATGATCTGGCCAAACCACAAATGCTTAAAAAACATAGCTTTTTATTGAATAATAACTGAATTCTTCAAGACGAACATTATGTCTACTTCGCTGAATATTATGTTGTAGAGTATTACAGCCCAGAATATAAAAAGACTATTAGCTACTGAATGAAGAAACAGATTTCCTGGTAGACTACTTTGTAAATTTAACTGGATAAACCTGACATCACTCTTGATATTTTTAAGTAGTTGAAAATGCTGACTGAATTATGGAAAATTCCAATGTATGTTCATATAAAAAGTGACATGCAAATTATTTTGACTGAAAAGTCTCTAATGTCTCTAATTGTGGAACTGAGCAACTGTCATTTGGGTCTAAGATTTAAAGCAATCCATGATAAATATAAAACAAATTTTATTAAAAATAAAAGAAGATGTTATGATGAATTTAAGTCATTGAATAGGATGTTAGAGTATATATTTTAATAAACTAAAATAATCAATGAACACATATTAGTTTTAAAACTGGTAACTTTGCAGTCTATGTGTTACCAAACTTCCCTAAAACATAAAAAGTAGGAAAAAATTAATAACATTAATTTTTCCTGTCAAATATTTATTATGTGATTTATAGTTTAAAAGATTTTATTGAGTTAACTCTTTGAAATAGTTTCAAACTTTGTTTGTATTAAATAAAGATGTAACTGAAAATTGTTTGTTATTTCCTCAGAGTTTAAATATATTAGTGATCTCTGCCTCTTGACTAAGCTTGAAACCTAAGGGATCAAATTTGGGGCCGTGATTCACAGAGCACAGATGGAAAAGAAACAGCATTTTATCCTAAGTAGATTCCAACTTTGAAATTGTGTTCCATTTTAAAGTAAAAGCCTAAATTACCAGTAATGACAAATGACTGCAGTGAACTGATACCCCTGGAGTTGGGCAATCGTCCTAATGCAGTCTAGGAAAGCATCTGTTTGAACGAGGCTTTGTGTTATATAACAGTTTCTATCCAATGCTTAAAAAATGCTTATCTATTAAACATATTTTTAGCAGTTTTGTGTGATGCTATACCTAGATTCTGTCTATTAGTCTATACTGGTCTCTGTTCTTTTCCTGCTTACTAAAACTAAGAAGTTTTATAAACTTCGTATGATAACTTTAGGAAAATCAAGCAATGTAACAAACACTTATGTTTCTCTTAAGAAATTTAAATGGGTGATAAGATTTCCAGTGGACTCAACTGGTTCTCAGCTATTGTTTTATAGGAGAAATTTGATTATTGATTAAACACCTTCATTGTTACTGTGTGCTTAGGTTTTCGTTTTCTTGTGGTGTGACATGTGTGATATATTTATTTGTATTTTTATATTTAATCCCAGGTTTTCCATCATAGATGTATTGTGTTTTGTATTAGGTGGGATAAACCAGGCATAGAAAGTCAAGCAGGATATGATTTCACTCCTCTCTGTGTCCTCAGCTGTTTACCACATGTGAGTTGACAGCTGGATTGTGGTTACAGTAGCTGACTCCAAGGAAGAGGAAAAATATGGGGAAAGTTTGACCAATGGGTAGGAGGCTACATGTAGATAAGAATGAAAGATTCTGAAGTGCTGTTGCATATTAGGATGTGTGTGTGTGTGTGTGTGTGTGTATAATTGACAGTATATTTTTAAGAGTTAGACAAAGTAACTTTAAATGTTTCAAGCTTGAAAAATGGATACTGTTTGATAGATGAATATTGGTTGACCAGTTTAATAATATACATGAATTAAAATATCTATCTATATATATATAAATTATATATATATATAAATATATATATAAAGTTATAATATTTAAGATACAGTTATATTATTCCCAGTTCAAACTCTGGACACTTTATGCATATCCACTATGTATTTTACATATATATGTGTATATATAAATAAATACACACACATATTTATATATATCACACTGAGCAGTTTCCCCCATATTATGTATTCTCTCTTTTCTCCCCTCCTTCTGTCCATCAGTCATTTTGTCCCATGTTGTTCAGTTCTGTCTTAATATAATATATACAGACATACTTGTTTGTATCTATAAAATATAGAAAGTAACAAGGACATAAAACATACAGTCATTGTCTTTCTGGGAATAAGTTAATTTTCTTTATATAATTACCTCCAATATCACTTTCGTTGTAAAGGAGAAGTCTCAACACAGTGGATTCAATTTGTTGTGATTAGGTAGACATCAACCACTTACGATTCCTGGCCCATCATGACACTATAATAACTGCAACCTATGCTCTCTAGACTCATTGGATTCATCTGAAATTCCTTTTACTTCATTGCTGCTTTATTCCTTTGAGTATGTTCCTGGACAAATATTCTCCCCAGGAGCATGGAAAGAATGCAGAACACAGGCGGATTTCCATAACCTTCTTTCCTCTAATCATGTCATAGAAATATGCAGTGAATGAATATTACTATTGCATGTGTTATTGAGGCACAGAATATTTAACTCTCACGGTGAGCTGTAATATGCACATGCAGTTCTCCTGGGACATTGTGTACCTATCATTTTTCTTTAGTGAATCTTCAGATGGATCTATTCTACATCCTCTTGCCCCTGTGATTTTATTCTGGTAAATCTCTTATCTTTAGTCTGTAATTGCTCAGTTCTACCATCATCACTTCATTAGTGCAGCTATGCTGCTGGGAAGATCATGCCCCATCGTGGTTATACAAATTTGTTTACCAGATGATGTAACAGAAATATAACATTTGCTGATGTGGTAAAAATAGCAACGAGTAGGTTTTTGGGGGCTTCTTTGGGATCAGCTAAACTGTTTAGTCGATGTGCCTAAGAAATGAAAAAGAAAATTTGTCTCCATGTGTTGTATGTAAATGCTCAAAACCTTCCAAAGTTTGCTTCTTGAAAAAGACTAAAGCCAGACCGAAACGAGAACAAAACCAACACAGAAATGTAATTAATGAGTACAGTTGATGCAACTATCCTGTACCCCAGGCTTCCGGATCGAGGATCCAGTGCCCTATAAAGAAGAGAAAGAGAAATTTATTCTATCTCATCTTTTTTACCTTAAAAATAGGGTATATAAATTTTGAATGTCAAAACTGAGATATAATAAAATTCACAGGATTGTAATTGACTTGGAAAGATAGTGTTCAACAACATAAAGAAAAAACATAAAAAGAAACAAGTAGAAAGCAGAGCCTTCTTCCTTGTCACATATTTTTCTTATTATAGTTCAATCCACTTAAAAGGTGACAGGAATGTGAAAGAAATTAGCTAAAGAGATCCAAAATCCTAGGGTTAGGATGAGGACAGGACTGAGAAAGGAGGGTTGGATTTGGCGCTAATGAGGAAAGGGTAGTAATTCATTGACCACTGAAGAAGACCCATTCCAAAAGGAAATCCCAAAGAGGAAAAAAAATATGTTGGGAGCCTAATGCCAGCCAGAGCATCACACCTGCTGGAAAGATAGTTCACACAGTCTGATAGCTTCATAGACCACCTTGCAGGAGAGACCCAGACACAGAGAAAGACAATATCTTGGTCAGAACTGTATAGTTATCCATCCGTCAGGGTTTCTGTTTAAGACAAATCCTCATGACAGAGCACAGAATGTGCTGTTTGGTTTATGTCAATTTGACACAAACCTAGACAAACCTGAAAAGAGGGAACCTCAGTTGAGAAATGACCCCATTTAACTAGCCACTAGGTAACACTATGGGGCATTTTCTTAATCAGTGATTGAAATAGGAGGACCCATTTGCCTGGAAATTTCAAGATGTCATAGAAAACATCATATTGAGTGAGGTAACCCAGACCCAGAAAGACAAATATCATATGTACTCACTCAGAAGTGGCTTTTAGACATAAAGGAAACAAAAACCAGTCCTACAAATCACAGTGCCAGAGAACCTAGACAACAATGAAAACCCCAAGAGAGACATACATGGATCTAATCTACATGGGAAGTAGAAAAAGACAAGATCTCTTGAGTAAATTGGGAGTATGGGGGTCATGGCAGAGGGTTGAAGGGGAGGGGAGAAGCAAGGAGGGGAGCAGAAAAAATGTATACCTCAATAAAATCAATTTAAAAAAGGAAAGAAATAGGAGGACCCAGCCCATTGTGGGTGGTGCATTTGGCAGATGGTTCTGGGGTGTATAAGAAATCAGGATGATTAATTCATGGGGATGAGGGCTTAAGCCATGATAAAGCCATTAAACACCATTTCTCCATGTCTTCTACTTCAGTTCTTGCTTCCAGATTCCTGCTTGATGTATTTCCAGATTTCTCTCAGTGATAGACTGTGATGTGGAAGTATAAGCTAGAAAAAAGATCCACTTTCTTCCCCGAGTTGCTTCTGGTCATGGTGTTTTGTCACAGCATTAAAACAGCTAAGATACTGAGTATGGACTTGGGAGAGTGGGGTGATTAGACCTCTTTTGTTTTTCTTTTCAATGGGGCTACATTGAATACACCTCATTTTCTGCTGTGCAACTTTTTTGTTGTTGTTGTTTAATTGGCTTACTGGGGAGTGGTGATTTACTAAGAGGATCAGAGCCCCAATTCTGTCACAACCAACCTGGGTGTACCATGCCCATTGTTAGGCTGGAGGGGGAAAGCATTTCCACGACTCTTTGTTTAAAGCAGGCTGTATTTAGAAGTTCCCAAGGGACTGAGCAGATGACCACCTACCTCCCAAGTCAGGGTTTCAGGAGCAGCCCCTCACTGACTTTTTAGGTCCCTTTTATGGAAGAGGGTTAGGATTGAAAAGAGCTGTGGAGATAATTGGCCATTAGCACCTGGACAGAAAAAGAATGAGGGACTCAGGGTTTAAGGCTGCCTGTGGGGAAGCAGAAAGTTAATTTCCTAAGGTATGGATACTTAATATGTCACTTAACAATGTGGCTCCATAGCAACAATGTGGTTCCATTTTGGTTTCACACCCATCAATTTCCTGGCCATGATCATCCTTGAGGACTGAAATTTCTGTAGTTACACACAGCAGAAGAGGTCATCCCAAAGGCCCTTTGAGATCCCTCTATATTGCTAATTACAAAAGGCAGATAAGTCTGGAGAGGTTTTCAGTGGTTAAGAGCCTTTACTGCTTTTGCAGAGGACCCAAGCCCCTACAACAGGTGGATAATAAATGCCTGCAATCCCAGCAGCATTGGATATAGAGCTTGTTCCCACCTTCCAAGGGGACCTTCATTTACATGCATGTACCCACACACAGATACACACAGAATTTTAAACTGACAGAGATGACAGATCAAGGAGGGCACTGAGTACTGTACATGTTATGTTGCTACAGAAACAAGCAAAATAGAATAGGAATTCCAGGTTTTAAATTTGGGGCCCTTTCTCCTCTTTAAGAAAAGATAGTGTATGAAGAAGACTCAACAATTTGACAATCTCTAGTTTATGGTTGAAAATCCTGATAAGAAAATCATGGGTTTCACATATCAGACAGCAGTCAGCTTCCAACACTAATAAATAATAGTAAGACAGAAGTTCAGCTTTGAGAACCAAGTAAGTTTAAGAATGCAGCATAAATATTGTTGTGGCTTGAACTGCTGAGAAACTGAAGCTAAGGACCAGGAAAATCTTTATAACCAACCCTACATTCCAAACACAGTCGTCTGGTTTTTTTTTTAAAGAATATTTGCATCTATTCTTTCACCTACCCCCTCCCCCCATCCCAACTCC
>JAQHUG010000018.1:2688788-2720736 GCA_028555095.1 Dicrostonyx torquatus | reverse complement strand
AAGAAATTCGAATGGCCAAAAGATACTTAAGGTCATGTTCAACTTCCTTAGCGATCAGGGAAATGCAAATCAAAACGACTTTGAGATACCATCTTACTCCTATCAGAATGGCTAAAATCAAAAACACCAATGATATTCTTTTACATCTTCTTATATGCCCAAAGTGTATCTCCATCCTATCCACTCTCAACAACCTCCATCCCCTATCCCTGCATCTCCTGCAATGTCTCCCACTAATCAACTCTCTTTTTAATAACTCACCAAGTCCTTTAGTTGCTGCTTACTTGAACAAGGTATTGGATGTCCACCTGATCATGGTCAATCTAGAGCTACCACACCCACACAGAAAAATGACTCCTCCAAACCCAGAAACTATCAAATTGACAATAGATTCTCCACTAGAGGAGGGATCATGCATCCCTCCTGCATCCATGCTGGAACATTGACTGGCCTGATTCTAAATGCTAGTGACTTCCTGAATGCATGATGCTTAGCCATTTCATGTCTAGAAGACAGCACCTCACAGCACTGCCTCCTGTCCTCTAGTTCTTATAATCTTTTCATTCCTTCTTCCAGTATGTTCTCAGATTATTAGGAGTGGGGAGTGGTTAATATAGAGTGTCGTTGGTGGCTGCAGGTGTTGGTACAGAGACTGGAATCTTTGAGATGGGTGAACTAACTAGCAGAAGTGGGTCACGAAAAACACATTAAAAGAGTGGCCATCTCTGTGTTAGAATCCACAGTCCACTGTAAAAAACAGACCTTCTCTACTATTGCTTCTGTACCACAATGGATCATTGTCCCTGAAGTCACAAATGGAAAGAAGTCTTTGAAAGTTGACTATGCTGGGTGTTCTGACAGAGTGACGGGAGAAATGGACAGTACCGGAAACAAACAATTAAGCGCCATGAAATAGTACATATCTATTTTAAGGAGAAATGTTTCAGGAGGTGGGTCAGGTTTGGAGCCTGGCTTCCAGAACCCGATATTAAGACGCCAGATGCAAAACAATAGACCTAAAACTGTGTTCTGAAAAATAACAATACATACTTCTTTCTTCCTCTGTACAGACAATTGTGCACTTTCTCACAGGTGCAGAGAAACCAAACCAGCAAGCATATAGTTCTCAAACACATAACGTCCAATAACCATGTAAATTATTCCTGTAAGTTAACATACAACCAAGACTAACCAGAAACACAAAAGGCAGGATCTAAAGCAAATTATGCAAATAATTATGTTTGGTGCAGTATGAAGAATATAAGGAAATTTTAAGAAATAATTTTCAGAGACAAAAGAGTCTCTACCTTCTACTGAACTCAAAGTAAAGAAAGACAGGCAAAGTAAACAATGATGACATATAAGAGCTACATATAACTGGATACTTAAAAGGTTAAGTATTTAGGATGAAGTTAGGATTTATAATGGTTTAGATAAATGGAAGTATGAGGTTTTCTTCCAGGGTGCCTGACCTCACAAGCCACCGGCAGCTGGTTACTTTTACAGTGCCAGACATGAATTGCCTCCTGTTGAGTGGACTTTAGTCCAATTAGAAAGCTGTTGGTTACTGCCAAGATATGAATGCCACTTTTTTGCACCTAGAAGCATGTCATATCATTTGTGTTATTTTCTGGTTGATAATTGATTATAGTGCTTCCTTTACAGCTTGCATGGCATCTTTAGATACTATGAAAGCTAGTCCTTAGAAAGGAGGTTTACAGGCCATTTCCAGTTCATCTTCACTAGCTGCTATGTCTGAAACATCTGATGTTTTCAGCAATAATATCTCTTCTAGATCTGGAAGTAACTAAAGACAAAGGCCTATAAAATAGCCTATATTGTTTTAGTAGACTATTGGCATATCCTGATAAACAACCCCCAAGTGATGTCTCTCATGCCTGGAACTGAGGTTCTTCTTTCAATAATATATAGTTGTCAGGGGAACATTTCAGCTCAAGTAGTGTAAATTCATTTTAAAATTTATATATATACATATATTTTATATATATACTATATATTCATTTAAACTTTATATGTATACATATATTTTGTATATACATACTATATATTCATTTAAACTTTATATGTATACATATATTTTGTATATACATACTATATATTCATTTAAAATTTTATAAAATGAATATATAGTATGTATATACTTACATATTATATTGTATTTTATGTAAATATAAAATAATATTTCTCTATTGTATTTTCAAACAGCCTCAGTATGACTTGTTGCTCTTCTCTCCTCCTCCCAATGTACTGACCCCACAGAAAGTCCCCCATCATCTCTATTTCTCACTCCATAGCACCTGTATCTTACTATTGTCTTCTCTACAGTCACATCCAACATGATCCTTTTTTACTTTCCTGGTTTCTGTGGCTACTCTAGGTTATACACTCATGTGTAAATATTCAGAACAAGAACCCACAAATAGAGTTCACAAATAAGTGAGAATATGGTACTTCTTTCTAAGGATAGAGACAATGATAGTAATCCATAACTGATTGATTGCTGTGGGATAATGCTCTTGCATACTGTAAAGATTTGTCACTCATATTGGTTTAATAACACAGTGATTGACTGGTAACTAGGCAGAAAGTATAGGCAGAGTGACCAGATTAAGAATTCTTGGAAGAGGAAAGGCAGAAAGTCGGTCTCAAGCCAGATTCAGAGGAAGCAAGATGAGAATGCTTCACTGAGTAAGGTACCAAGCCATGTGGCTAAACATAGATAAGAATTATGGGTTAATTTAAGAGTAAGTGCTAGTTAATAATAAGTCTGAGCAATAGACAAAACAATTTATAATTAATATAAGTCTCCGTATGTTTCTTTTGGATTGAATGGCTGCAGGACCACGTGGAACAGAAACTTCTGTCTACAGACAATATTCAGAGAAATGACCATGGGTTACCCAACCCCAATCAGTACAACTACTTCCACATACACAGATCAGAAAATATTGCAGAACAATGAGCAGAAATATTATAAGAGACAAAGGAACAGGTATCTACCTAAGGAGATCCTGGCCATATATATGCATGAAATCTTAACAGTCTGTTCACCTAAATAAGATCTGCATAATGACAACACCAGCTGATATATCAACACAGACAGAGAAACTCATACAAAGTCTCATCCCTAGATGAATAGTTACAAATAATTAAAGGCTGCTAGAGATAGACTCAGGCTTCTCCAGGCATGAAACATGACAGGTTATCTAATCTCAAGCTATTACCCCTAAACTCATATGCAGAGTAGCAACGCTAATGAACTCATCAATCTGTGTTTCTATATATATACATATATATGTATGTATATACATATATATATGCACCCACACAAACACATATGTGTATATACATACACAAACACACACATACACACACACATACACACACACACACACACACACACACACATATATATATATACATATTTAAGAAGAGGTCATGAGATTAAGATAGAATTGGAGGGGATGTGGCACAAATTACATTAATACAGTAATCACATATGAAATTCTCAAAAAATACTTTAATTGGAAAAGGAAATGCTAAAAGTAAAAATGAAAAAGTGCTTTTGAAAATTAAGAGAGGGAGGAGTGATAATATGAGCAAAAGAGTCAAGATAATGATGGAGAAACCACAGAGAGAGCTGGCCCCAGATAGTGGGAGCTCACTAACGCTGCACTGACAGTTGGGAAACCTGAATTGGCCTGAACTAGGTCCTCTGAATGTCGATGACAGTTGTGTGTCTTGGGCAACTTGTGGGGCCACTGTCAGTGGGATCAGGTTTCATCCCTAGTGCATGCACTGGCTTTTTGGAGCCAATTCCCTATGGAGGGATACCTTGCTAGCCTAGATACAAGGGGAAGGGCCTTGGTCCTCCCTCAGCTTGATGTTCTAGACTTTGCTGACTCTCCATGGAAGTCCTCACCCTCTCTGAGAAGTGGATGGTGGTGGGGCAGGGGGAGTAGGTGGGGGTAGTGGATTGGTATGTAAAATGAGAAAAGATTGTATTTAATTAAAAAGGTATATTTTAAAAAAGAAAATTAAGAAGCACAATACCTATGTTCAGTAGGAAGAATGGAGGTCCAGTCTATTCTGGGTAACAGCAGCTAAAGCTGATAAGAATGGAGCCCTCTGGAGTAGAGAAGTCCCACAGCAAGACACTACAAGGAGGCAAAGAAGCAAATGGAAAAAGTCATGGCCTCACCAAAGGCACCCTGGGCTCCACAAACCTGCCATGTGTTCCTGGAAATGGAAAGAGAAAGAAAGACCTGACAGTTTTCTTTCAGTTCTCACCAAGCGATAAACTACAGTGAGGCCAGAGGAATATTAAAAAGACCCAAGGATGTGAGGGCTTAGAAAATGAATAACATGGAAAATGGCTGCTGGGAATGACCATGCTGTGGAGAAGGATGAGGAGAAATAAATCTAAGATGGACTAAAACCCATTAGGACAAAAGGCGCTTGTCAAAGAAACTGTGAGCTTTCTATCCCACATAAAACATAAATGATGCAAAACAATGAAATCTGACCTGTGCTCCTAGAGAGGATATGAGGAAGCACTTTTAAGGCAGATTCTCCTGGAAATTTACCTTGTTTGTGTTAGTGTTTTACATTCAGAAATCTGTTCTAGATCTGTGATTCCCCGGGATGGAATTGTTAGGGGAAGAGCACTCATTCTGAAATTACTTATTTTATTTTAGCATATTTAATTCACTAAAGGTAAAAATAGTAGAGTATTATGTTAAAATATCCCATTTGTGTGGAATCTTTTGTATTAGTTTATCTGTCATTAGAGCTCACTATGCAGCTCTATCCATCTGGTCGTTGTTTACTCTCTCAATTGCATTACATTTTTAAACCTTTGTTAAGATCAGCATGCAAATGAAACTTACACAGTAAAATAGGTTGATGTGAACCGCGATGTGAAATTATATCTTTATTTCAAACTTTTCTATGTAAAATTAGTGATGAGGATGATCTCTCTCGCTCTTCCTTTACCCTCCCTTTTTTGTCTCTTTCTTGGCTAGATTTATTGTACCACCCTGCATATAGCTCATCAATTATATCCGCCTTCTTTCTAGACTTAGCCCATTTTAAATCTAACATAGCTGCATAGAAAGGATGCTTGAAAGTGGAGGCAACTCAGTCACAATATATTCCTGTTTTTATTACACAGTTCATAGCTATTTCCCAACCATTAGCTTTTATACAGCTCTGTGCCTTCTTTGTCCTAATCCCAGCATCCTTGAAAGGGATTCTTGAATTTGATAAGAGACATGGGCTAAATAAGACATCATTAAGGTTGTTGTTGCATCACTTCAACTTATTCTAATACAAATCCAAAATTTCATGAGTTGTTTTTTTTTTTTTTTTGAGGGAAGTTGAAGTGGGAGATAATAAAAATGTAATTATCAATATATCCACAAAATTAAAAGACAGAGTTCCAGGAACTGGCCATGCACTAGCACCATTTCATTGTAACAGTGCAAAGAATCCAGGATGCTTTTGAGTTTTGAAATGTTCTATTTTCATATAGTTGACACTTTAGAAACTGGTCAGACTGGAAGAATAGATTGCCCAGTATTCTACAAACTGTTGGGTGGCAGAGCTGAAAATAAAATCTAGTTCTGGTGACAGTCATCTTGATGCATGCTACTAAGGTGTCTTCCCTTTGCAGAACAACACAGGACAGTTGTGAATGCATCTGAATTCAGGCTGCTCAGCAGTGTCTCTGGAAGAAAGATTCTAATAGGTTGAAATTCAGACAAGAAGATAGAGACCCTCAAGCAGCGTTGACTTCCTTGGTACCTCTTTGTCCTTTATTTTGACAGACACATTAATGGCAAATTGAGGGCTTTTTTTTTTTTTTTTTTTTTTGTAAATCAGGTTAGGACGATGATTGTTCAAAAGCTCATTAGCAATTTATGAAGAGCTGTGAAATTCATTTTTCCTTTAATGTGAAATCATTTCAACTTGTCAGCAGAGGAAGAATTGTCGAGAAGCAAATTGACCACATACTGATTCATTCTTTTGCTTAAAAGGAAGAAAAGAAAGAAATCCACAGGAAAATATCTTTCAGTAATAAAGGATGCATAACACTTGTTTAGCATTAAGCACTGGGTAATGCAATTTTCTAAATTTCACTGTTTTTTTTTTAAGTTTTTTGTTTTTTCCTTTTCCTACTTGGGTGCTACTGAGGTGAACTTTTTATTGTAGCCACTAAAGAGCAGTTGGGTGTCTTTGGCTCAGTATTTTATTAAAACAATGAAAGACTTTGGGGGAATTAATGAACCCACACCCAGGGTTGAGAGCAGGGAAGCTTAGCAAAAAGGTTTCATTGGTGGTTTTGGGTTGTTGCTTTGAATTTTCATTGATGTCCTGTTGCCTCAAAAATTAGCATCTGTTACATGATCAGACCTTCTCTTTAGCCTGAGTGACGGGAGGTACTCTTTCTCAGTGTGCACTATGTGAGGTTATTAGATGGATGCTCAGAATGGAACAAAGCGAGTGTCCTGGACAATGGCCAGTGCCTCCTCTACCTAAGAAAGAAGAGGTATGAACAGAGCAAAGGCACTGTGCTCTGTGTGTGTGTGGCCAGTTCCAACTGTCTCACTTGGGAAGATCCGATCTTAATCCAAAGCCTTCCAAACTTGCTTTCAAAAGTGTATTTCTGTGTATCACGCGAGTGTGTGTGTGTGTGTGTGTGTGTGTGTGTGTAGCATGTGTGTGTGCTGCTTTAGCCATTAGCCCAGGGTCATCTAATTAGTGTATCCACCGAGAACACCATATTTTCTGCTCTTATTGAAGGTGAAGACTTAATCTTAGGGAAAAAGATATTTTCCCATTATAACTTTTCAGCATGTATAAAATAAGTACATCTTTGGAGTGTGTTAAAATGTTTCTTTTTAAAATTACTGCTTAAGTTGTTGCTGAGTTTACTTTTTTATTTAAATCATTGAATTTTGCTTTGGCATTAGGACTGAGTTTTCAGCCACTTCTGGTATGGCCCCAAGCATTCTTCCCTCACGTTGTTCTTCATATTTATGTGTATCAGTGGTCTCAGCATTGTTGATTACAGAATCACAACACTGATCAACTCTGATGAACATTAAATATCATCTATGTTCTCTTGCAATAAAAACTTGGCAAACATTTAATTATTTATGTGAAATGAACACATTCCTCTCGCTAGTATATTAGTTTTTCACATTTAATAAATGACAAAATAATATTTATACCAAATAATTAAAAATAAATTTATTATAATTGTTATGAATGAAAGTTTGATTTACATGTTCCAATTTTACTTGATATTTCTTTTATATACATTATATTTTGATATCTTTCCCCTCTTGAACTCCTCCCAGATCCTCTCAGCCTCCCTGTACACACAATTTCATGTTCATTCTTTCTGTCTTTTTTTCCTCTTTTTTTTAATTGTTAAAAGAAAAATTTACATTTACTCCCCTTGTTCCTGGCCCTCCCGCTCCCCCACTACCCCACCACCCTCCCCCTGCTTCCTTAAGATGGGGCAGGATACCCTGCCCTATGGGAAGCCCAAGGCCCTCCCCCTTCCATCTCGGTCTAGGAAGATGTGCATCCATATAGAATAAGTTCCCAAAAAGCCAATACATGCAGAAGAGCTAGGTCCGGGTGCCATTATCATTGGCTTCTTCAGTCAGTCCCCACTGGCAGTCACATTCATAGGGTCCAGTTAGGTCATATGCTCATTCAGTCTTGGTCCAGCTGGATTCGATGAGCTCCCAATAGATGGAGCACACTGTCTCTGTTGGTGGGCCAGTCCCTCACAGTCCTGACTTCCTTGCTCCTCTTCTCCCTCCTTCTGCTCTTCCACTGGACCTTGGTAGCTCAGTCCCTTGTTCTGATGTGAATGTGGGTCTCTGGCTCTATCTCCATCCATCATGCGAAATTTCTATGGTGACGATTAAGATATTCAACAAAGTAACTATGGGGCAAGTTTAGTTCAGGCACCCACTCTTTCTGTCTTTTAAAAACAAAAAACAAACTTAAGAGAAAACAAAAAGTTACCCAAACAAAATGAAACATAACCACACTGAAAACAAACTTAGCGTCTAATAAGTGTTGGCCAACTATTCTTGGGCAGGAAGTCTACCCTGTAGTGTGGTTGATGTACTCACTGATACTTCATTGGAGAAATCTGGATTTTGCTTTCCCAGTAGGTATCAATTGCAAATAGAATTCCATCTAGGGGGTGGGAGTTTCTGTGTGCTTTCCCTTCTCAACGCTGGGATTTTGTCTGGTTTGATCCTGTGGAGATGTTGTGCATGTTGTTAGTTTGTGAGTTTGCATGAATATCTGCCTGCTGTGTCTCAAAGATGCTGTTTTCTTGGAGTCAATTACTGCTCCTGTCTTGTACAATCTTTGTACCCTCTATTCCACATAAATTTGTTAGCACTGAATCAGAGGGTTTTATAGAGACACCGAATTTAGGGCTGAGTTCTCCAAAACCATTCTCTCCACATTGTCCGATGCTAGGTGCCCATGTTAATTACCATATACTGCAAGAAACTTCTCTGATGAGAGTTGAGATATGTTATGTTCTATATATTAATATCTCATTAAGAATTGTTTTATTGCTTTATATCTTTATATATAAAGATATATAAAGATATAGCTTTATATGCTTTATATCTTTAGTATAATAATAGTAGTAGGTGTTCCCCTAGGGCTGCAAAATGGAATATAATATAATGGTACAAAGAAATAAAAGAGAAATAACAATCAGATTAAATAACAAGGGAAATGGGAGGCCAAGGTAATATAAGGAATACGAAAGGAGAAAACTAGCACCAAGGGCTTTTTGAAAAGCCACAAGGCAACCTACTACTGTACAAACTTCCTAACATTTACACAGACACATAAGAAATTTAAATGTAGTCCTCACCAAATCCAGCTGAGCCGGGACTGAATGAGCATATGATCAAACCAGACTCTCTGAATGTGCCTTCAAATGGGGACAAACTGAGAAGCCATCGATAATGGCACTAGGACCTATCTCTTCTGCATGTATTGGTTTTTAGGAACCTAGCCTAGTTGGATGCACACCTTCCTGGGCCTGGATAGATGGGGAAGTCCTTGGACTTAAGGAAGCAGGGAGAGGGAGGAGGGGTAGTGGGGGAGTGGGAGGGGACAGGGAGAAGGGGAGTAAGTGTAAATTTTTAAAATAAAAAAAGGAAAAATTTAAATGAATCTGTCTTCTTCACAATTAAAAAAAAACTGAAATTTAAATGTACTACCACATATTAGGGGAGACAATGCTACAACTAGACATTTTGTGACACCAAGTAAGACTTCCAGTGCCAGGAACAGGTTATATCTTGTTGAGTTATTGTTCAAAACATTCCCTTAGATCCCCTCCCCCTAACCATCACGGGTTTTGCCAATGCTACTGATTACTTTCCATAACAGGAGGGTAAAACTCTATTACTGAAGATATAACTTGCTTTTTCCATAAAACAGAAAGAAATAGAGCTGGTTCCCAACTATTATTACTACTTACTAGCATTCATGGTGCATGAACGTGTTTTAGATGCTAGCTCAGGGGAGCGGTACTCATCAAAATCAGTCCCCTACAAACTGTGTGACCCACGACAGAGACATGCATGCAAGACATACTAGGGAAACAGTAGCACAAATGTTATAGGAGTAACCACCACTTTTTACAACTGCATTTAATGCTTATTCCATGAGCTAGAACACACCCAAACACTGCTAAAATGGTCAAGAAGTTGAGGCTAGTTGTCTACCTGTTTTGAATATCTTTTTCCACAAGATTATTTAAAAATTTCTCAGGCAGAAGTGTGTCATGAGTGAAACAAATTTAAGAAGTCCTGAGCTGGGTTGTAGAAAAATTCTAAGACACAGGTATTGCTGAAGACAGTATAAAAAGTGGTTGCTATGGTAACAAATTGTTGATTTTTTTCCAACAACCAATTTTACCCTATGAACCTATTACCCAGTGAGTCCATCAAGGGACATGTCCCCCATAGCCGAAAACAGATGGTAGCAGATGTTTGTACAATGATGTTGATCACAACAGTGTTCATACTTGTAAAATTTTAAAACAACTCAATGTGTATCAACAAGAATATAAAATATCACAAACAGATTGTGGAATACAAGGTGGAATAGTATTCAGCCCTAGAAATGAATAATGTTTGAATACATACCATGAAATGAAAGGGATGTAAAAAGATCACATTGAAAGATATAAAGTCAACAAATTCAGGAATATCTTGTAGAATACCGCTGACATGAAGTATCTAGAATAAGAAGCTTATTGAGATGAAGTTTGACGAGATTTCCAAAGCTTTGGGGTACAGATGAGTACATACTGCTAAATAGGCCCAGGGTTGCTGTCTTGGCGACACAATTTTCTTTAAGAAAAAGACGGTAGTAATCGCGATGCTGTGTTATGGCTGTAACTGATTCTACTGAACCCTACATTCAGGGATGGTTAAAATTCACCAATTCTATGGTATATATGCTACAACAGTAAAAAGAAAAAATATTTTTGCATGTTTGAATCATAAAGTCCACTTTGAAGCACGTGGTGTTACTATTAAATTTATTGTGCTCCTTGCCTCACTATCTATGCTTTCATTAAACATTTCCAACAAAGAACGCCTTTTTTCTAGAATTAGTAGTGATATACTTCATGTAGTAGACAGAGCACATATACCTGTGGGGTATACCCTATGAGCAAATCGATGCAAGCATGCAGATAAATGGGTATATAATATGTTGACATATACGTGTGTATGTCAGGTGAGCCACAGGCATAAAGCACATTTTACCAAGGAGAACCAAGGTAAGTTTATGATTCTTGGTGGAAGTAAGTTCCTGATTTAAATCTGTGTCTGGTGGTCCATTCTAGTGTGTGATAATATGGAGTTCTGTCAATATTCTAATATTTTCATATTTATGTTTGCTTCAACAATTTTAAATAGAATTATTAAATTAAATTAAATAGAATTATTAAAAATGAAAACATACCATGACCATTGTAAGGAGTAGAATGATTGTTTCATTCATTTCAATGTTATGCCTTAGAGACAAATGTGGTTACATCTGTAAAAAAGTAATTCTGAGCTGCTGCTGGGATTTTAGGGAATGTTAAATTCAGTGAACTTTAAATCTACTCTACAGCACACTTCGAAACATGCTGATAAGAGCAAAATGGAAGACCACATGATTACTAAAAAGGAGGAGTTAATGGCATACTACAGACATGAGTGACTTCAGGTCAACAGGATTTGTGGGCACAGGTATGAGATCTAGTCACTAACTCCTTGGTTACAACACAGGGTACATTTTCTCATCTCTTGCCTTTGAGGTGAACATCACATTCACAGGCAGGACCATTTTGTGATTATTAACTCCCACAGCTTCTCGGCGTAGAAAGGCAACAGTTTAAGGACAATGCAAACCTGGAATGATATGTTTTGAATGTCATACACTAGAGGTCAATTTTATTAGGTTATCTTAAGGCATCAGAATTTCAAGAACTCACTTCAACTATACGAACAATCTACTATAATTGCCTTGTTCTATAATACATAATGTAGATTCAGATTTTTCCCATAACTGTCTTGTTATATCCAGAATTGTCTTTTTCTTCAGAATAGGTCTCATTGGAAGGAAAGAAAGAGCAAACAAGCTGCCTCTCCAAGGAGTTGTCCTTGGAAAGAGTAAAGAATAAAGAAACAGATACATTAAAATTCAGCACTGTTGGCAGCAGAAAATAAATACTACTTAAGCAAATGACCATTTTCTACTCAGTAATGCTTTGCTGGCCCCAGATGACCCAGTGAATAAATGGTGAATTGATATATAAACGAAGAATATTGGCCTTTAAAAGTAATATCCTGGTTGAATTGTGAAACGGAATGATTATGCTGTTCAAGAGACATTTGATACAAGGTCCATACAATCGATTGCCGAGTGAAATGAGCAAATATGACTTGCTAGTAACTGAGACGATATTAACAGAATTGCACTAGGTTGGAAAGGAAAAGGACGGTTTGAGCGTGATGAAGATACTAAAATGCATTATTTTCCTTGAGCGGTTTGCTTCCAAATCAAATACAAAAGAAAATTCGATGATGTGGCGTATCTCTAATGAGAGTCTAAGTACGTGGTAGAGTGGGCACAAAGGAAAACACCTGTGTTGTCTAGTTTCCTGTCAATTTGAGAGGAGCTAGAGCCATCAGAAAGGAGGATTTGTCACTTGCAAAAATGCCTCCATAGGATTAGGCTACAGGCATGATCAAACAATATCATTTCTATATTAAAACAAGTAATGTAAATATTACTTAACTGTGCTGTACAGGAGATAATGGCCACAAGACATGGCATGATCTACTCTTTAAATTTGTGACCAAATACATACATACACAGAGATACATGTATTTAAAACTAGAAAACTGATGCTATATGTTTTTATTAGCTGTTATTTTGACCAAATTATATAGTAAATCTATACTTTATGATTCATGTTAGTAGTGAATTTTATATTACTAAGCTACCACTTAATTCCCTGTATTGATTCATGGTAAACTATGTTTGGGTGTCCATACATTGTTGTATGAGATGCGGGTTGTGTTCCCAGCACCTGAGAGGAGTGGGGCCGTTT
The DNA here is from genome assembly GCA_028555095.1 of Dicrostonyx torquatus. NCBI lineage: Eukaryota > Metazoa > Chordata > Mammalia > Rodentia > Cricetidae > Dicrostonyx > Dicrostonyx torquatus. The sequence continues at coordinate 2,708,042 of JAQHUG010000018.1, read as the reverse complement.
GTTCCCAGAGCCTGGTTCCTGGCCGCAGCTGCATAGCTAACGTATATCTGAAATAATTACACACAAACAGTATTCATTAAAATACTGCCTGGCCAATTATCTCTAGCCTTTTCTTGGCTAACTCTCACATTTTAAACTAACCCATTTCTAATAGTTTGTGTGTCACCACGGGGTGGTGGCTTACCAGAAGATTCTAACCTACATCCATCTCGGGCCAGAGAATCATGGTGTTTGCCAAACTTCCCTTCTTCCCAGAACTTCCATTCTGTCTACTCTGCCCACCTAAGGACTGACCTATCCCTACAGGCCAAGGCAGTCTCTTTATTAACCAATGAAAGCAACACAAAATACAGAAGATCCCTCCTACACCAATACATAAATTATAAACCTGCATATTAACCAATCCTGATGAAAAGAAAATAGTTTCCAAATTTGGAGGCAAAATTGTGTTTCCTGTGTTTCAAGAGTGCAAATTGATTCCTTTTGTATACAGCCAAGAAGTCTCAAGAATCACTAAATGACATTAACAGAGATGCTTAGAGGCTGATGTATATTATCGTTAATGTCTCCTTGCTTCTGCTCTCTCTAGCAAGCTGGAATGAAAACCTTCCCAAGCTGGCCATCATCTGTCACTGAATGACAAATACAGTTTTCTGTTCTGGTTTTCCAACCATAAATGGCTCCCACAGATGGTGGCAGTAATTGGCATTATCCTGTAATTCATGCTTCTATGATGCTTCCCTATGTGTTATCAGTAACGAAATAGCTACATACAAATTGATGCATCACCCTGGTAAAAGACTCGGGGAAAATGTTTTATGTTATGATTAGGACAAAAGTTTACACTCAAACTTTTTAGACTTTGAAGTCATTGTGTATTACTAACTTGGGAAATAATATCACTTGTTATATTATTTGGGAATTACACAAAATTAATCTTGCTGTATTAGTGTGTAGATTCTGTAGGTAAGGCAGAATTTAAATTCAAGCCTCCTTGTTGTAACCTTGTTTCCCTTTTTTGGGATACTTTTTTATTATCTGAAAATTTTATGCATTTATATAGCTTATATTGATCTTATCCAATCTCCACTATTCCCTTCAAATCTTCCTAGTGTCTCAACTTATCTTCCTCCCTATTCCATGTGATTTTTTGTTATTAATAGAACTGCTGAATCAAATTAGTACTCCCCACATGCACAGAGGTGTGTGCCTTGGTGTATTTCTGGTTTTTTGGTGTACTTTTTATTGTAAATTTTTTTATAATTTCTTCTCTCCCTCATGTACACACACACACACACACAACACAATGGAGTCTGTTCTGTGTTGGACAATCACTCAGGATCGTGGTGCCTGCCTGGCATATGGTTGTTGTACCCAGTGACATTTTTCTGAAGAAAATTGATTTTACCTTTCCCAGCAGATATCAGTTGGAAATAGATTCTTGGTTAGGAGTAGAATTTGTGTCAACTTACCCTTGTCAGTACTGGAATTTTGTCTGGTTTGAACCTCTCTACAGGTCTTGCACATGCGATCATAATCTCTATGCTTTCACATGTTTGTCAGCCTTGTGCCTGAAAGATGTTGTTTCCTCTGAGTTGTCCACTACCCGTGGCTCTAGTAATCTTCAGCCTCCTACTCTAAGTACATCCCTGAGCCTTGAGTGACCGGGTTTCATCAAGGCATTGACTTTAGGGTTCAGTACTTCAAAGTAGCTCACGCTCTGCACATTGTCCAGCTGTAGATATCTTCATTAATTACCATACAAAGAAAAAAGAAAGTTCTCTAGTGAGGGTTGAATAATGCTCTTTTATATGGGTATAAGAATACATCATTAGAAGTCATTGTATTGCTATTTTCCTTTAGCAGAATAATAAGTCTAGCCTAGGTCTGTGATCTATCCAGTCTTATATTCTTGGTAAATAACAATAAATAACAGTGTCATGGATGAATGTGGGCCTTAAATCCTATCAAACCTGGTTGGTTAGTCACATATCATTTGGGTCATTTTTATGCCAGTTTATCTTTCAGGCAGTTGTAGGTCACTGAGTTTGTAGCTGAGTGAAATTGATGATTACTTTTCTCATTCAGTAGCCTAGAAAGTATCTTCTTGAATCTTGAACACTAGTCAGTGAGTGTGGAGCTTCTAGTTGGGAATCAGCTCAATTTCTCCACATTCTATGACATAAATAATTAGTGTCTTCAGCAACAGAACCTTGTCAAAATGACAAAAACCCATCTGATCACCTTATCAGATACATAAAAGGTCCTTGACAACATCTAAAATCCATTCATGATAATTCATAGAAAAATTAGGAATAAAAAGGCATAACTCAACATAGTAAAAGTAATTGGCAGCAAGTCCACAGCCAACATTATTCTAAACAGAGAGAAATTCAGAACATTTCCGTTAAAATCAGGAACAAGAAAACGTTGCCCACTCTATTCATAGGTATTCGCTACAGTACTTGAAGTCTTAGCTAGAGCAATTACACAATTGAAAGAGATATGAAATAGGAAAGGAAGAAGTAAAAGCTTCCTATTTGTAGATGATATAATTTTATACATAAAAGACTCAGAAGACTCTACCAAGAAAGGTCTACAACTCATCAATACCTTCAGCAAAGAAGCAGGATACAAAACTCAGGAGCCTTCATATATAATTTTCTTAAACTATTTTAAATAGCCTAGTTTATAAACATTTGAGACACATAAGAGGTCAAACACTATATTGAATCAAAATGAATACCTGAGAGTCACCATATCTATCAATATATAAGGACATATAGAGTTTCATTGAAACCCGTTAAACTGATAAGTCACGTATCTGAGTTATATCTGTGATCAAGATTGAAAAAACCTCCATCTTTGGAGTCATGACAGATTTTATATATATAAATCTATATGTGTGTGTTTTACACACACACACACACACACACACACATTACCATAAGAATTGAACTTCATGGAACAAAGGTTAGGAATTCCATTGCTAGAGAGTCAAGGATCTAGCCCTACATTTCCTTTATCAAATTCTTTTTGTTGTATCTAGGGTGTCTCATGCATCTGCGATTATGAAAAGAGATTTGATGAAAAGCAGCTGCATTACTAAAGCAAATAAAAAATGCTACTTTAAGCATCCTGAAAACAGTAGCATGAGATTCAGAATATCTGCTCTGCTAGCTTGTTAGCACTAGCTGCTTCATCATAAATGTATTGCTAAAGATTATGAATTATGAATTTCTCTACAGCTTCCTTCTGGAGCAAATAACCTCAAATGTATGCACTAAGAGGGTATCGTAAATCATTAGCTGCAGCAACTGACTGTTTTCTACTTTCTAATCAACAGTGCTTAACTACCCAGCCTCAGTTTTCTTACACTACCATCTTAAAGAATCATTATTCTTTTTAATTCTTCACCCATTGCAAGAAAGATTTATGTTTTCTCGCCATTCACCTTGATAATGACAATTCTTCCCCAAAGGGAAAACTATTTTAGTGGTGATATCATGCTTTATATGACACTGTAGTGATAGAGTGTCTGTCTAGAAAATACCAATGCGAGCCACAGCATAATTTCATTTACAATAGAGCAGTGTAGGCCGTGGGGCAGAACAGGCTTCCTCCTCTGGTTTCTACTTCAAGCTCCTGCCTTGAGTTCTTGCATTGAGCTATTTTGATGATTGACTGAAAGCTGCAAGGTGAAATGCACCTTTTCTTCCCAAAGTTTCTTTTGGTCAATGTTTGATCTCAGCCACAGAAAGAAAACTAAATAAAGTCCCTGAACTGCAAGGTCTGGATGCTGTTCAAGCATAGCCTACAGTCCTCCAAAGCCAAGTGTCACCCAAAGAAACCAGCTCTCTTGAGTGCGGTAAGGCTTCCTTTTATTCTTACATTTCCTGTTACAGCTGCAGAACTCATGCCACAGGAACCTAAGGCCCAAGGCTGAGAAGGCAGACTTCACCCTGGAAGGAAATCAGGTCACTCCATTCCCAGCCAGAGGCAGGAAACAAGTTCTGAGACGAATGCTGGTATTTGGTATTCATCTCTTTATAGAAAGTCTCATACTCCACCACACTGATGCTCCTCACATTCAGCATAGGAGTCTCTCTTCAGATAACCTTTTTGTATCTCTGTTTGATATTTTACTCTTTTGACTTTTGGGGGGAGAGGGCTCCACCCAGCTCTCAAATAAATCACACATAGAGGCTTATTCTTATTTATCAGTTCCCATCCATAGTTTGACCTGCTGCTAGTCAGCTTAAGTTACCCCGATTACCTTTTGCCTCTGGGCCTTTTCCTTTTTTACTTATGTATGTCTTTCTTTCCTTCTTACTCTGTGACTGGCTGGGTTGCTGGGTGGCTGGCCCCTAGTGTCCTCCTCTCCATGTTCTTTTGCTTTTCCTCTTCCTTGTTTCTCTTTCTACTTATACTCCCTGACTGCCAGCCTCACATAGCTTTGCTTCTGCCTCACTATTGTCTGTTCATCTCTTTTTTTAGACCATCATGTGTTTTAGACAGGAAAAGAATCATTGCTTCACAGAATTAAACAAATGTAGCATAAATAAAAGTAACATACCTTTAACTAATTTTCCCCAACATCTCTCTCTCTCTCTCTCTCTCTCTCTCTCTCTCTCTCTCTCTCTCTCTCGCACACACACACACAAACACAAATGTGTGCGCACATTTCTATAATGATACGTTTTCACTATTTCCATAATAAAATGTCAAGCTTACAGTGAAGACTAACCTTCCCACTCTCTTATTTCGACCTAGGATGGTGTGTCCTTCCCACTGTGGTCATACAAATTGGCCTTTGCTTTAGGAAGGGCCAATACCAGACCATTACTCTAGGACATTTGCTGAGACTCCTACAGCTCATTCTCCTATAGTACATATGCTTTCTGATATTTTACCACACAAAACAGTGAGTTCTATTTGCGTGTAGTTTACTATGTGAACTATGTAATTCTTAGCAGCTTTGCATATATTATCAATAAAGACTTTTAATAACTTGAGTGTATAGTTTCTCTGTGTGTGTGTGTCTGTGTGTGTGTGTGTATGTGTTTATATGACAGTTTCTGCTGTCAACTTGACACAAACCTAAATGTACTTGGGAAGAGAGAATCTCATATGAAAAAGTGCTTCCATCCTATAAGCTTATGAACATGTCTAAGACATTTTCTTGAATTCCAGTTGATGTAGGAGGTCCCAACCCACTGTGGGTGATGCCATCCCTAGGCTTCAGGGCTGCATATAAAAGGTTGCTGAGAAAACCAGTAAGTAGTGTCCATCTGTAGTTTCTCCTTCAAGCCACTGCTTTGAGTTCGGCCTTGGTTTTCCTAAGTGATGGACAATAGCTTGTAAGTCAAATAAACACTTTCTTCCATGAATTGTATTATTTTTATCACTCCATCCCGGCAGCAGAGAAATAAATTAGAAATAGACATATTTACAGCCATAATATTCAGTAGCACTTACCAATTTGTTTTCAAAGTTCTGTGTTGAGTGAGCGTTGTGGCCAGCTAATAACTACACTCAAAGTCATTTTGTCACTGTCTTTCCTCAGATAATTAAAGGAGGTGCCCATGAGTCTACCACTGAGAGAATAAGGAAAACTTGTCAGTTTTACATGTGGCAGGAATGCTTCAAAACTGGCACACAGCACTTAACCAGCAGGATATGCTTTAGCTTCTTATTGCTGCAAGCAAATTACCGTAAATATGGACCTTCGTTTCACTTAGCTACATTGTCATAGGAATTTAGAAATCAGAACTCTGACATGAGCTTGAGTCAATATGCAGCAAAGACAGCATTCCCTTGGTAGATTTGGCACACAATCCATCCCTGGCTTTTCCAGCTACTGGAGGCCTCCTTTTCCTTTGCAGGTTTCAAGGGAGTAACACCCAATCAAGTGCCTCTCTGGGATGCTTGATTCTGATGCGAGGTCTCCCTTATAAGTCCTGGCCATTGTAAGACATGAAGCAAAGAAAACCAGCCTACAATTCACAAACCCAGAGAATCTAGACAACAATGAGGACCCTAAGAGAGACTTACATGGATCTAATCTGCATGGAGAGTAGAAAAAGACAAGTTCTCCTGAGTAAATTGGGAGCAATGGGGATCATGGGACAGGGTTAGAGGGGAGGGGAGGAAGGGGAGAGGAGCAGAGAAAAAATGTAGAGCTCAATAAAATCAATTTAAAAAGAAAAAAAAAAGACCTGGTCATTCCACGGGTCCACACCCCATCAACAGTGATGCTCCCTTCTCAAGGCTGTGAGATAAGAAATCTTCTTGTGTCTGGAACAGTCTTACTTTGCTGTGCAAATGCACTTGGTCCCAGGTCTGGGAGATGCGTGAACACATATTGAGAAGGAGAGTTATTCTCGGAAATGCAGGAATAGCTCACCAGGAGGAGCATTATTCTACCTGCTGCAGTGTTACCAGGCCAAATGCTTCCTGCAAATCGTGTTTATAAATTGCCGATCCTATGCCAAGGACTGTCCTGTGTGCAAAGGCTTCTGTGGTGAAGAATGGGAGCACAAAGTGAGGGAGATGCAGATTCCTGTGGGGAGGATTTCTAGTCTGATATAAAATCAGTCAGTCTGCAATACACTGGCTGGGGTATAAGATAAAATAGAGAGAGGATTACCTAGAGAGAATGTTTCCTCCTGGTTTGTGCTATTGAACGGTTTAGGTGCTAACAACCATTCACATTATATTGCAAGAAGTTAGTTGCCGTCCATGTTAAAACAATTCCAGGAGCCTCCCCGCTGCTCCGGTGTCAGAGACTGGGCTGCAAGGCACATTCCTCCTTAGACAAGAATATCCTCAGAAGAGGTGCACGGTCTATTTTCCTATAGCTAGGAGCCAAAGATACATTTCTGTGTGAGAATGGGAACTACAAAGTGAAGCACTCAGAATGCACTCAGAGAACCTTCTCAGTGGGCGAGGTGAAGAATACCTTTACAGCAGCATCAATATGGCCACAGGCACTTAGTGGGTTCCAGCTGTCCCTGGCTGCAGGTGGACAAACTCACATAGCCAGAGCTGCTGTTCAGGTTTCATCTAGGGGGGTAATGGAGTGCCTGCTGGACCCCGATGGCCCAGTCTTGTGAATACAAAGTATTTATGTAACATAATCAGTGGGTAGTAGGGAGGTCAGTGCAGCAGAAAACAAAATGAAATAGATTCCTTTAGACTCCACAAGATGGCTAGCTGATACAGCCAGATATGCCTCTGAATACCCAGGGAAGATACTGCAAGCATAGCCATGCTTTGGAATTTAGAATAATTTCAATAGCAATCATCTGTACCATACGTTCTTCATAGATTAATTTTGTCATTTTATCTTTGTTTAATTTTCACTGAATCTCATACACACACTTCAAAATATCAAGAGACTTTTTTTAGAACCTAGGCAGTTTTATGTAAGAAGGGTCAAATAAACATGTGTTGCATAACAAACATTGTAACAACCAGAATTACAAGCTCAAAATACTTGTAGGTTTTCTCCAAGTAACAGACTGTGTGGTTACTTTTCTGCCCTTACCTTGTGTATAAAGAAATATATAGACTGTGTATAGCACTAGAGTCAAGTCAACCTTTCATTCTTGATCCCTTTGCTTTAAAATGATAAAAATAGGTGAGCAGAAATGCTCAAGGTAAAGGCGTTTGTTGAGAAAGTCTGGTGACCTAATTTCAACCATGGATAATGGGATGGGTTAGGAGACTGCACAGAGATGCCCTCTGACCTTCATATATGTGCAATGGCCTGCACACACACACACACACACACACACACACACACACTACTAATAAATACTAAAAAAATTAAAAACCAATTTTCTAATTGAGAAAGTCAGTAACATTTTTTTCTTTATTTTAAAAGATACCTTGTTAAGTGTGAGACAAACAGAAACACAGAAAGTTCAGCCCCGTGACACACTTCCTCCAGCAAGGTTCTGCCTCTTAAAGGTGTCACAACCAACTGGGGATCAAGTGTTCAAACACATGAGCTATTGGGGGAGGGCAGCATTTCTTTTTCAACCCATAACAGTAAGAAAACATACTTTAACAATAACCAAAATGCTTAATAAAAATAATGCAATTGATTTCTCATCTCTAGACTAATTTTATATCAGCAAAACTGACTAGTTTTCCTTTTTAGGTAGTATCACCTGTTTCATTTGCCTTCTTGCAAGTTTTGTCTTTCTACAAGCTCCATGAAAACAAAAAACCAAAGGATTTTTTGTTTGGAAATGGTCTGTAGTATTCGATAATCTCCTAAGCACCAGGATTCAGAACTCACATTATTCAAAACTATAAAATGGTACTTTACGTGTCTGGTTTCTCTTTTCACGTGATTTTGTTGTGTATCTTTCTTATGCTAAAATCTTAGGAAAAATTTGTTTGCTTTGCCAACCTTCAGGAGAGACAGTTGTACTACGATAAGGGTCATTGCTTTCAGCTGTGTACTGATTGAGCCATTAATTTTCAATGGGTAATCAAAGCTCAATAATCACTGAGCTAGCTCGGGTTAAACTAAATGGGTCAACAGAGCAGAGCCATAGTAATGAATCTGGGGATCCATGGAACTGGTTGAGATGGGGATCTGTTAGGTATGGGGCAGAGATAAGAGTGTGTGTGGGGGCGGGGGGGAGAGTACATTAGATATATTAATAAAATGGAACAGATTTAACTGATGTTTTTCTGTAATTTTCTAAATGTTTACAGTAGCATTAAGGTGTTTACTTCCCTTTCCTCCCTATGTATATTCGTACACAGAACAGAAAGAATTTACTAACACACCACAGGAACCACAGCATGCTGAAGACACACGTGACACAGGTATTGTAATTATACACACATTATATATCACGTGTGCATATGCTGTGTATACACGCCATACGTGGCACACCACACCCATGCAGATCCTTGCACAGGGTTGCCCCACACCCAGTCAGTCAATGCAGACATTTTCTTCTGTCACTCTGTCTTGGTACTTTCCTCCTGTTTTCCACTACTTCCTCCCAACCATGTGGGCCAGTTTTGTTTTTTTGGTTTTTTCTTTTTCTTTTTTACTTGCTTTATCTTTTCTTGGGCTGTTAAGTTTCTGGTCTCTGTGGAGAACATTTTATAGCTGTCACAAATTCTTAAAGGTTTTGCCTGTCTCGTCTTGCCACTAAACAACAAAATGTTCCACAGACACTAGCGGAGAAAACCCATTCTTCATACCTCCCTCCAGACAAGGGGCAAAAAGGGAAAAATAGAAATAGACAATGTTTCTCTCAGGGTAACTCTGTAAAGAGTGGGAGGGATAAGAAAGGAAATATGTTTGGAATATACAATATACATGAACAAAAGAGAAATATAAGACCCTATTAACGCTGAGATAAAACAGGTATCTCCTGTTAATGTCTATGTTAAGCGTGGGGAGCCCCTCAGAAGGGTGTTGTGATAGAGGCTGACAGATGCTGTAAGAGCAAACAGGGTGGAAGGTGAACTGGAGACATCCTTGCATGTGAAACAAACCTGCAGATTCGCAAAGGCACAAAGCTGAAGGTGGTTTTAAAGATTCTGACCCCGTTCGGTACAGTTGACACAAGGTGGGAACTGAGTTAGGGTTGAAGTTAGAGTTCCAAGCAGAGGATCTTCCCCAAGGAGTCTTACATGTCAGGACAGAGCTATCCTCCATCTCTACACATAGGTCACTGGGAGTCACGTGACATCATACCACGCCTTACAGAAAGAAACTCTTTTAGTAGTAACACATTTTTAATTTGTTTTCTGACCCCTCATCTCTCCTCTTTGCCGCACCTCTCCATCTCCACTTTTGAGCCATAATAACATGTAGCTTACATTTGGGACCATTCTGCCCAGTATTTTCTGCACATTGCTTTGTTAGGATGTTGTATGTTTTCTCTTCCTTATTAGGATGTGAATTTCTTCCAGATTAATGCGGAGTGAGGTCCTCTGTAGTACATATACTTAAAGCTAAAATTAAACATAATGTGCTGTTTAAGAAAAATATTTAATAAAGAAAACCATAGCTTTTGGAGCAACTCAATTTCACAAGCTAGATAGAGTTCAGAGACAGGGAAAAAAAGAGGTAATTTAGCTGAAGTTGGTGTGGCAGTGATTTATCCTATTTGTCGTCTCTGTCAAAGGTGCAGAAACCACGGTAGGCACATTAGATCCATAACAAAACCTGTCTGTAGACTGGTGGATCTAGTTCTCATTTCTATAGCTGTACCTGGAATTTTCCAACAAGCTGAATTAAGGTGGGTATCTACCCTATCAAATGGAAGACTTATGCTCCCCCCATAAATACGAGTTAACCATTTGCAGTATTCAAGTATTTCTAGCTTGTTTTATTGCATTTCGTTTCTGAATGGAAAGATTAGAAAGACTGATTGACAGGTTAGAGGCTTCACAGAAAAGCACAGAGGAGTACAAGCATTAAAGTCAGGTATCTGTATCCGAACCAGGACTTTGGTCTTTTCTTTCCTTTGGGCACGAACATTAGCCTTTGCTGGTTCTTGAGTCCTCTATTTCAACAAGAACTTGTATCATTTATTTTTCTCCTTCACTCTACCCTAGTGTGCGCCTGGGGTTCCATAACTTGTTCTTTGAAGCCCTTGCTATTGGGGAATATTATTTTCAGGTGTGTTACTTTTGTTTATGCTGCATTTGATTAACTGTGAAGTTGTGATTCTTTGCCTGTCTAAAATAGAGGGATGAACAGCCAATAGTGAGGCAGGGGCAAGAACAGGCAGGGCTGGCAAGCAGAGAGTATAACTAGAAGGAGAAATCTGGGGAGAGAAAGAAAGAAGAGCAAGAAAACAAGGAGGGGAAGACACCAGGGGCTATCCACCCAGTCAGTAACGGAGTAGGAAGAAAAGAAAGGTATGCAGAAATAGAGAAAGATAAAAGCCGAGGCAAATGGTGGTTGGGATAATTTAAGAAAAGCTGGCAGCCATAAAGCTAAGCTAAGGCTAGATATTCATAAATAATAATAAGCCTCCATGTAATTTATTTGGGAGCTGGGTGGTGGGCCCCTCAAAAAGATTAAAGAGTAACATATCTATGTCTATCAGAAACTTGCTAGGCAGCTTGGGTTGGCTGGCTGGCATGCCTCAGGAGATAAGCTTGTCTCTGTCTCCCTACTTCTGGGGTTGCAGTATGCATCAGGCATCACTATGCCTGGCTTTATTCTGTGGGCTCTAGGGATTTAACTCAGGGTTTCAAAATTGCGTGGGAAGCATTGTGTAAGCTGAGTTATCACTTTAATTCTTCCTGATTAATCATTATCACTCATAATCCAAAAAGGGAAACCTAAAGAAAATGCAAGAATATGGTCCCCTGAGTTGGTTACCTATATTAACGTATAAACAAAACATTGCTCTTTGTTTTGGTCCTGTATTTCCGAATTGCTCTACAAGCTCATTTTTTTTTCTGTGATGCCAGATGCTCCCAGCCCTTTCACAATCAGGGATTAAAATATGAGGAGAGGCACAGTAAAAATGTTGAATGAGTTGCCAAGATGGTCCCCAGCTGAGATCAAGCAAAGCAACAATCAGGCTTTGTGGTTTAGCGCTCACATAAAGGAGTGTGCCTGGCGTGCCTAAATGGACCATATTTTTCATATTTTCATGTATTTTGGGGGTGATTTCATTGTTGAAAATGTTCCAAACATGCCAGGGTGCTGTCTCGTGTATGTAGACACAGGAAGGGCACATTGTGTTTTATGCAGATGGAGTATATGCTCTATAATCTTGTATCCGGATGCAGGAAGGACACATTGTGCCTTATGCAGATAGAGTATATGCTCTATAACCATATTCAGGCATGCAACACGGTTGGCCATGAATTCAGTGTGAGCACAGCTACAGAAAAATAACATGCCATAAGGTTCTGTGGTGATCAAACAGTGAAACATGATGAATAGAAATGTACAGACATATGTGCTCAGTATTCACTAGCTATGATACTGTTATAGTTGAAATGATTAAATAAATATGAATATTCAGCAGCCTATGGCATACACAATAGAAACTTTCTGCTATAAAATGGCATTATTTATATATCTGAGAGTGAAAACAGATTCTAAAGCCTATTTTCCTGACACAATGGTTCAGGAAGACTCAGGGAAATGAAAAGTGTTGTTGGATGATAATTCAGGCAGTGAGTGACAGAGGTAGGATTGGAGAACCCTCAGGCCTGTGATCAGCCTAAGAATCATCAAATTCACTCTGCTGGGCTCCTGGGTGGGGCTGTCCTGTGGGAATGGATTCAACAGGGAACCAGAGCTCCAGGCAACTGAGAGAGCTCAGTCTGTGTGGTGAAACTGATGGAGAAGGAATCTGTAGCCATACTACGGTTCAGAACACAGTCATGACCGCCTCAAAAGAAAAACGACAACCAGTTGTGGACTGGCTAGGTTTTGTCAAGGTGACACCAAGCAAAGTCATGTGGGAAGACATAACCTTGATTTAGCAATTGCTTTAATCAGATTAGCCTTTTGACATATCTATGTGGCTTGTTTTTAGCTGCTAATTGTTGCAGGATGACCTAACCCATTGTGGTTAGTACCATCCCTGAGCAGATGGGCCTGAGATGTATTTAAAAAAAATAGCTGAGCAAGTCAATAATCTGTTTTCCTCTGAGGGTTCTGCTTCAGTGCCTGGGTTCAGGCTCCTGTGTCAAGTTCTTGTCCTGGCTCCTTGTGGATGGAAGTCTAACTCATATTAACTCTTTTCTTTCCCAAGTTCATTTTGGTCAGTGTCTTATCCTAGAATATTACTACAGAATCTAGGTTTAATTAGTGTACATTAAAATAATGTATGCATATATACTGTGTTTACTTTTATATTATGGTTGACTTACTATAAAATATATTTCTATTTTGTGTACCATTGTCATGAAGTTAATATGTACTCACCAAAATTCTGACTAAATTGGGCCAATTGAATATTTCATGAGTGTGGTATTTACATATTTTCTATACTCAAAACAATGAGTTTTTTAATTTGTCACAAATTATTCGAGGGTTTTTTTTTAAGTACTCAATTGATCTATGTTCCCTTTTTGGCTTATTGTCCTGTAAGAATTTGTTGACAGTTTCTGTGTGGTACTCCTTTTCATTTTTCTGTTTCATAAACAAGATCAAACCATCAACATAGATTCTTCCTGAACATCTTGTGTGTATTTGTAGCCATATAAGAAGAATATGTTTTGGTAATGGGGATACAGGGAAGTATTTCAGAGAAGTAGAAGACAAGAAAGGGTTATTCTGTAGTGATCAATTGTAGGATTGAATGAGCCCTAAAGAAGGTGTGGGTGGCTGCTGAGTGGATATGGATAAAATGTGCAGTAGCTTTCAATAGACCCAAAAACCTCCAGAAAGCTTTGTTCTGCAGGGAGGAGGTGGAAGGGAGGGAACACTGAAAGTAACATAATGGTTACTTTAAAAAGTATCAGATTATTTTTGAAAGCAGCTACATTTCCTATTCTACAGCCCACAGCATGTTATTTTTTGATACTAAATCTGTATTACAGCAATTCCAGTTACTCATCCTGATTATCTGATGCACATCTTGAATATTTTCCCCCATTGTATACACTGCCTTTTCATCCTGTTTATTATTTCCTTTGCTACAATAAGCATCTTAGATTAGCATAGCATTATTCATTTTTTACTTTACTTGTCTGTTCTATGTAGAAATAAACCAAAAAAATAATCACCTGAGGCCAGTAATATAGGATAATACCCCTATTGTTTTACTCTAACAAATGCAGAATTTGAGGGTCATAACTTTTAACTGCATTTAACTTAGACTTAATTCTTGTAAGGGGAGTGGACAGTTCTGGATTTATTCTTCTGCACGTGGATTCCCAGAATCATTAGTTGAAGAGATGGCCCCTTCTCCAATGTGTGTTTTTGTTGCCTTTATCCAAAATCAGTTCGGTAAAAATGGATAGATTAATTTCTGTATTTCTGTTGGGCTGTTCCTATTTTGGAGCAATCTTTCTGTTGTTTGGCTACTACTGCTTTTTAGTGTCTTTTAAAGTTAAGGTTGCATGGCATTCTCAACTTAATTTTCTTCTCCATAGAGTTTTAGTGAAGAGTGTGTTTGTGTTGCATTATGTGACTCAACATAGACAGGCATCCTGATGGCAAATAGTTACTTTAAAATGCCTAATATCAGGCTCAGCCATTAAAGGCTAGGCTCACAACCAAAAAAAAAAAATGCCTAATATCACTAATCATTGGGAAGATAAATCAAAATCACCCTAATAAGAATAACTATTATTCATAAAACAACAGTGTCCATACAGAGAAAATGGACTCTTCCATGCTGTTGGAAGGATTGAAAATTTGTTCAACTATAATGCAATCATCATAGAAATTCCCCCAAAATTTAAGTGAAGCTATCATATCATATCATATCCTCTTTATTATGTGATTGAAGTCAGCAAGAAACAATATGACAAAGGAGGTATCTGCCATGTTTATGCAGCACCTTTTACAAGACAGAGGCTCAATGTGGCCAAGAGTAGATGGGTGACTATAGTCCATGGGTGACCTAATATGTATATAAAATGAAATGCTAATCAACCATAAAAAAATTCTTACCATCAAAAACTATATGTGTTAGCTTAATGGGGCCTAGTAAAGTGAGATAGGATATGTGAATAGCAGCACATGGTCTTGCATGTAGAAGCTGAAGAGATTTATGTCATGAAGGGTCAGGTCAGAATGGTGATTAGCAGAGTGTAAGGAGAGATTTGTGAAGGTGTCAGGGATGGAGTTAGGTAGATGAACAGGAAGAAGTCGTACTTAGATATTAATACGCTCATGTATTCAGTTGCACACAAAAATGACTAATTAGTGATGATATATCTTCCTATTTAGAATTTGTAATACTCTCCACATTTAAAAAATGTGTTTGAAGTGACAGACATGCTAATTAGCCTAGTCTGTTCATTATACGCTATTGGAATATCACATGTTTATAATATGGCAATTATAATAAATTGATAATACAAATTAAATAGAGAAGAAGGAATTGAAAATGAAAATACAAGATTGAAAAGACTAAAATGACCAAAGAGATGGACTGTACTCCAGGAGGGTGGCTGCCATGCAGATGGGTCATTCTTACTGGTTAATTACAGTCCGGGTTGACTGTCAGTAAACATGCAGCCTGATGGCTCTTTATGACTCAAGAGATGTTCAGTCTCCACCCAGAAGCTTCTTTACTGCAGTCCATTGTGGCTGGGCATTCTGGAGATTAAAATTGACAATGGCCATAAATATGTCTGCATTGGGTTTGGAAAAGAATATATAGGTTGCTAATACATTATGACTATGCATTCATGGCTTTAGAATTCTGTGACCCATAGAAAATATCACATATTCTGAGAACAGCCTTTTCTCTCAGTATGTGCACTACTCAGGCAAAGACTGTGACAGTATGTTCAAAGGAAAATAGAATGGTCTAATCCATGGGGAATAGACAAATGCTGGAGTGGAAAGATGGAAGGTTTTTAATACTTTGTCCTGGCTATAATGACTCTTTATAATAAAAACGGAAACAAAGACAGTTTTTTTTCTTTAAAAAATGTAGGTGAATTGGCATATGATGATTGAATTTTTAAAAAATCATTCCTTATCTGTATTTACATATATTTTAGTTGAATTTATTTTCATCATTCAACACTAAGAGGATTCAAGTTTTAATTGAAGCTTTCCATTGTCTTCCATTTTTGTCCTTTGTATGCACAGTTTTATGGGACACTGTATCTTCTAAAACATGTTTTCATTTTAAACATTTACTTACACACTTGGGACAACATGGCACATAAATGTGAAAGTCAATATATTCCTTTATAGTCACATCCTCTATGGCACCACACACAAAAGTTTAACCAGCTCTATGTCTAATGGAATAAGCTTGTCTGTGTTCTTGGCCTACTTGAAGTGGGTGGATCAGGGGTTGGTCATTATAATGGTAGTTCTGAAGCAGGAGCAATTTTGTCATACAGAAGATATTCAGTAATACATTTTGGCTATTACAACTGGAGGAAGGCAGGACTGATGTCTAGAGGGTAGAAAGAAGGTCTACCTAGCAATGTGTGTGACTACACAATAAGTAGGGTGCACAAACTGTTAGCGGGGCTGGAGCTGATAAACCTTGGCATGAGACTTTCTAAATATTCTTTTTCTCCTCTACTCACATATCAATTGTAAAAGTAAAATAGAAGCCAATCACTTTGTAAGTGAAGGGATATGGAAAATCCATCAATTGTTCTAACCAAAATTATACTTTAAGTATGTCCTGGCTAATGATGTCTTTGTACTTTATTCTAGACAGAATTTTGGCAAAACAGCCATTAACTCATCAAGTAGAACAAGTGTATAATGTGTATCTCCCAGGGCATTGCAAGATGAAAGTGGCACTGGGTTCAGCTAATTAGTAGAGCACATATATTTTATAACATTTAACTGTGATAGGATGGAAGTGAGCAAAGATTGAAAGAAAAATTCAAAATCATTTCCTCTACTTTTCTCTTTAGGTAACCCATAAAACATATAAATTATAGACATCGATAGTTTAAAGCGTCCAAATTCGTGTACATGTACCATTTTGGCTCAAGTTAAGCATGTACATATATGTCCAAATGTTTAATTTTCTTTCTTTCTTTCTTTGAGAGTTTTTCACTACATAGTTTCTTTGTGTAGCCAAAGGTGTCATGACACTTGGCTTGTAGAATAGTCTGACCTCTAACTCACAGAGGACTATCCATCTCTGCCTTCTAAGTGCTGGTATTAAAGGCATGCACCTCCATGGCCATCTGCAAATGATTAATTTTTTATAGAGAAAACTTTCAGTGTTTTTATCTTCTGACTTCTTGAAATGAAGGTAAAGCTATTGTATATGTGAATGCCTGTTCATGTGCCACTGATAAACCTCCTCAATGCTCACGAACACCCTCTTCCCCCCTGACATTATGGTCTCTTGTAACCAACCCTTGAGACTATACATCCATCTTAGTAACCTTTTCAATCCTGTAAAGTCCTGAGGTCCTGTGGTACCTATCTTTCCCTGACATTACAGATACCCTTGTATTATTCTTTTGCATATGGATATCTTGCTGTATCTTTAGGGTGAAATCTAAACAATGGAAAAAATCCTTACTATTCCCCTTTTGGACAAGATTATAAATACTGTTTTGTGATGGCAAAGCTGTTTGGCTTTACATATTGATGGGCACGCTTGCTTGGAAACCAGGGTTTGCTGATTCACAAGTGTTCATCATAAAGACACTGGAAAGAGCCTGTGATGTAGAAATTCTGAAGCCTTGTTAAGCTCCTGACCAGCTCCTGCCCTTGACCCTTTACTGTGTTACTAATCCACCAAGCATGTGTCCTTGCTCAAATCTGAGGCTAACACAAGTGTTATGTCATTAATATCTATGTGTGCATTCACATGCATGCAGAGTTAAAATTGAATTAGCAATGTCCCTGAAAGGTCTAGAATTGTAGTGTGCCTGAAAAGCCAGGAGAGTTCTTAATGGCTAGCAGTCATTCCTACCTACGAAGACAGGAACATCTTGCAGGTAATTGCTTCTGTCTTCTAAGATCACTGCTGCTGTTTGGCAGCACAGCAGGACTCCCAGCAGAAGCAACCTTGCTCTCATTGCATCTGCTCCAGAGAAATCAAGCAATAATTACCTTTTTATTTGGAGACTTGATTGATGGAGCAGCCTTCCCTGTGGCTATGGACAGATAAACTGGGCCATGGAGAATAACCTGGGTTTTATTCAGACTTGATTACTCCTGTTGCAAGGATAATTTGAGTTCAGGGCACAGAGTATCACAGCTGATTAAAGAGAAGATTCTGGGCACATTGACTCTCAGACGTCTTGATTACAGAAATTGTGGGCTCCCATTCCATGCTCGTGAATACACTGAGAACATGACACCCTGCATTGCCAGGACGACAATCTGCTTTCTACGAATACAGGAGAAAGAAAATGGAATATTCAAAGGCAGAGTCACAGAAGAGAATCATGAATAGGGCAAATACTATTCCCCAAGAAAGCACCAATTACCACAATATTATGGATCAAAATGAAAATTTTCAAAAGTGCTAATTTTGTTGAATAAAATCTTTTTCTCTCGGTGAAGATGTTAGTTGTTTGGCTACCTCAGTCTTCAATGGGGAATTAGTACTAACCTCTCACAGGTAAGTCTAAGCCCTAAGGATGGTAAACACTTCAGTCATGAGCTCTTATTAACTTGGCTCTGTTTTTGTTTTAAAATATGCTTAAATGTAAACTGAAAAGCGAGTTTTCAGACTTCCTTGGCTTAGAGGGGAAGCAGAAGCGAGGAAGTCTTTAGGCTGAGAAACACAGTGAGTTTCCCAAATGTAAGGCTAGTTAGAAGGGGGCATTGGTACAATGAGGAATGGATGTGTAAAAGAAATCCCACACTAGCTCAGAATTGAGAAAATAGAAGGTTATTTATTTAGGGGTAAACTCACAAATCATAATCCTGTGCTGGAACGGAGACCAGAAAGCGAAATCCGCAACCATAACAGACCAGAAAAGAGGTGAACACGAGCTCCACATCAGCATATATAGCACAAAAGGCCATGCCCCAGTGGGTGGGAAACCACTAGCTGTAAGACGTCCTACAGCAGTACAACCCAGAGTACCTAGGTCAAGTCTTTGCACACCTAGGTCAAGTCTTTGCACATGCTGTCTGGAAATTTCTCAAACCATTTTATCCCTATGAATTCAAGGTTTCTCAAACATCTGGCATGGCAGATCTGCCCATTAGAAGTTTCTAAAAGTCTGCATGTTGTTGAGAATGTAACATACTGTGTAGAATATTTGTAAAGGTTTTCCTGTCATGGTCTTAACCACACCCCCCCCCCCACTTCCACCAAACCCTGCTCATTTTCTCTCTTTCTGGCTTGGTGGAGCTTGGCCCAGTGCTTGGCTATGGATCTCTGCATCTGCTTCCATCAGGTACTGGAGGAAGACTCTATGATGACAGACAGTAGGGGTAGTCACCAATGTGATTGCAAGGGAAGGCCAGTTCAGGTACTCTCTCCACTATTGCTAAGAGTCTTAGCTGGAGGTATCCTTGTTGGGTTCCTGGGAGTTTTCTTGGCACCAAGTGTCTTTCATACTCCATAATGGCCCCCTATATCAATGTATCTCTTTCATTACTCTCCCCTCTGT
>JAQHUG010000018.1:2659591-2688380 GCA_028555095.1 Dicrostonyx torquatus | reverse complement strand
TATATATATATATATTTGTAAAGGGTTGTCAAAGAAGTTGTCATTACCATGAATAATTCCATGTAAAATGTAATTAATCATTACGAGAAAGGAATAAAAATTCGAAAATACAGCATGTTATCTATCTCCTATTAGTTACTCTGAGTTGCTATGATAACACTTTTCAGAAAACACTTAATGGAGAACAGATTGAGTTTTGCGCATTCACTGCACTTGAGTGGTAAGGTGGAGGGGTTATGGAACCATGGCAGCCTAGGAAGCACAAAGTGGGACCACTTAGCAGGCCAGTATCACTGTGCGAAGAACACCCTTAGTGACCCACTGCTCAGCTCAACACCCCATTCTAAAGTTCCCACAGCCTTCCAAAATGGTTGCATCAGCTGGGGTATAAGCTTTCAATGCAGGAGAATGGGGAGGACAGCAAGAGTTGATTTTCACCAATAGTGATGAGAAAAAAATGCTCAGTGAGAGAACACCATGTATATAGCTAAGCGCAATGCTCAGTGAGAGTATATGGAGAACATCATGTATATAGCAAAGTGCTGGACCTTTACATTTTCTAAATCTCAGAGCCCTTATATCTTGATTGTTGAATAAATAAAACAGACTTACTTGGTTAAGCATACATTATAATATAAATGATACTGATGATAGCAACACTAGTTTGGTGTTAGTATTTATGATGGAAATAATAATGAAATAATATTATTTTTAAATCAGATCAATTTCTTCTCAGGCTGGCTGAGTTCACTAAGTAGAAAGACACAGTCCAGGAAACACCTGCCATTTTGTCTGTCATGCTTTATAAAACACTCCTTGGCTTACACACATACTTAGGCATGCAATCCTACTAGGATATTTAATGAGATATAAGAATGAATATTCAAACATTATTTTATAAACAGATATACACATAAGTCTCTCTCTTTCACACACATACACAGTTCCAAGAGAAAATAATTTTATTTTATTATCTTCCATGTCCTTTGGTGGAAAGATAATTAATTTAGAGAATTCTGTGAACATTTTTCAGTTATAAGTAAAAATCACAGTATTATATTTATAGTTTAGGGTAAAGACAACTAAAAATTCCTAATGAATGCACCAAATTTTATAGCTGTACAATATTATAATGGTATATTTTATTATCTGTAAATGTCGGTGTATATAAAATATTAAAGTTTAAGACATTATGAGCATGTCAAATGCTAGCCGATGGTTATTAGGTAGTTGCATAATGCTGCAGTGAGGGCCAGCTCAACAGCTCAGGAATTGAGGGCAAGCCATAGAGTTAGCCAAACAATCACTCAGTTTGACTTTTCACTCTGAGGGAGTAAAACTTAATTCTCTGGGACAGGTAAGTAAGGAAAATTTAAATCTCTAGGGCTAGTGAAAAGAGAAAACACACACACACACATCTTCTTTAGGATCTTTCTATAATCTCTCTCTCATATCCTTTATTTCTTTTCTTACCTTTATCCATATGTATCCCTTCTCAATATTCTTAATCTTTCCCTCATAGCTTATATATCCCTAGCAAAATCTTTCAAGCAATATAAAAATTACAATCTGATTAGATTCTGTTATTTAACTAAATGATTACAATGAATATAAAGTAAAAACATGTTTTCATATTCCTTACACAAATAAACAATTTATATATTACAAGTGAAAAAGAAATTTCCAAGAAGCCACATATATTAATGTCCAAGCAACTTGTAATAGAATAACAGAGAATCAACAGGCAAGGTATTTTTCTCAGCCAGTTCTTTTACTGGCAGGCTGCATTTTTGTGGTTACAACGAAAGGACCAATCATTTTATTATTTATCTCAAAAAATAATCTTATTTAAAAAATTAAAAGCATCACAAATTTAAACTTTTATATATGAAAAACAACAAGTCAGCTGTGATTTAAATCCTCGGGTGCATATCTATCATCAACAGATTTTTTTTTTAATATATTAGGAAGCTGAGGGCAGAAATGGGTACAGGGAACTAATCATCACCTTTGATCACTAGCACATCCTGGCAAGAAAGAAATGCAGTCAGAAATAGTGTGTTTGTCATTGTTCCTGCACCCTGACCTCAATGAATCCCTTGTTCAACTAATAAAAATGTATCTTTCTAAACTTTAAATTGTTCCCAAGATTTTCTACATCAAAGTCATTAAAAAGAGATCTTAACCTAATCTTATTAACAATTCTACATGTCTAAATTCTTTCTAAGGGCAGTGGCTGAATCATTAATCTGCTCCAACAGCAATGCTTTGAAGAAGTCAATCACTATGACTGTAAGTACCAGTAACACTGCACAGTGAGGAGCTACAGACCCCTTGAGTTTTCATATGACCCATAGATTATGAGGGCTGTGGTGACTACAAAGGCAACAATCAGAGTTATGCTCAATAACAGCATGAGGTATTCAGGACACACAGACTTTGGTGCTTTGCCTCTCTAAGGCTTGCTCAGGATTGGGACTTTGCAAAATGCCTAGCCATGTTCCATGAGTTCTAATGCTACCTGTTGGTCCCTTCACATGGCCCCAGACAGAATGTGTATATTTAAATTAAAACAACTTCAATCTTTTATATTGAACAATACCTTGAAGATTTTATTATAATGAATTTACTAGCAATCATTCCTCTGTCATAGAATAATCTATGTGATTAAATTGTGGGTTGTGTTCCTTTCTTTCATTATCTGATAGCCAACTGCTTAGAAAAAGGCTGAGTATGTAGTTTGTAATTATGGAGAAACAGTTGGCTGCTCTTCACAATTCAAATACCACAAACCCCCAAACCAGAAATCCCAGTACAGTATAGGGATCCAAATAAAACACAATCAAGATAAAAATGAGATGTCTGTATATTTATGCAATATAATGACTCAATATAAGTCACAATGACCAAGACACTGAAGACATATAACTGTTCATTGGCAGGTGAAGAAAAGGAACATGTTCACACAATAGAATACTATTTAACACTAAAAATCAGTGAAATTTTGTCATCTGTAGATGCATGGGGGGAACTGGAAGATAACATGATAGGTAAGCTAAGTAAGACATAGAAAATCAAGTCCTTTGTCTACTGCTAAAATGCTGAACTCACAGAAAAAAGGGGACACTAGTGGTTAATGGGCTAGGAAGGTGTTGGCAGTGGAAGGAAAGAGAAAAAAGTTATGAAGAGAGGTGTAATTCAATGCGAAGAATAACTTCTAATGTTCAATATCATAGCTGGATAACTGTGATTGACATGTTTCCAAACAGCTATTACAGGGGATTTTGAATGTCCCCAACATATCAAGTAAAGCATATTGAAGATTATGAAGATGTCAGCTGCACTGCGCTAATCATTTGGCACTGTCTAGACACAACACGCTGTTACTTACTGTGCAAAGCTCACAAGGAGTCTGCTTTGTCCCGTGTCTACTTACAGTTAAGATATAAATGTAATAGCAAGTCCACTGGAAGTGCTGCAGGTTTCCAGGGTTTGTGGCTTCATAGCTTTCTTGACAGCTGAAAGCCAAACCTTAATGAAGCAGCTGGGAATGTAACCTGGTCAGTAGTAATGGAATCATTTTGAAGGTAAACGTAATTGGTAATAGCTGGAGAGGGTCACATTTAATACGATTAGTATTCCTAGATTGGCACAAGGAAGGTGATGTGTGCTAGAAATCATTATTGTCATTGTTATTAACTATTTAAAAAGGTTTCACTTAGCTTAAAGTGGTCTATTGGCCCTCCCAGCTGCTCCAAGTATAAGACCTATAATTCTGGCATAATGAAGCATTGTCATAGTCTAAGTGCAAATGGATGACCTGTTCTGTAGTTTCTTGAAGAAATGTAATCAAAGACCACAAAAAATGGTCTGTACTAGGAAGACCCAGAGTTGGTGGAGAAGCGCCATTTCCTTTTCCCTTTCAGATTTCATTGTTCCTCTGAGTTGGCTTTTGCGTATAGGAAGGTGCTGAATGTGCTGCTAATTAAGAAAGGGCTGTTGCTAAGACAGAAGTAAAGTTTCACATCCACTTTCAGGTTTAAGATTCCCAAAACTCAATCTGCTACAGAGACAGTAGTGCAATTAAAAAATACAAAATCAGTGTGCTGCAATGTTAGCTACAATGTTAGAGAGATTCATTCACAATATTCCAGCAGTATGGCTACCTAAACAATGCATGAACAAGGACACCAGTAGATATACCAATATAGTGGAAATAGTATGGGCTCACCCCTAGACAACAGATTATAGGAAACTATCAATTGAGGAGGAGGGGAAATTAGTCTCCCCTAGAGATGAACCCTAAGGGGGGGTTAGTTATCTGATTCTAAATATGAGTCCTGAAATTATATAATCAGTATTGGATGGACTCTGCAGTGTGTGTATACGTAAGCTTGTCACAAATACTAAATATGTATGCATACACACATATATAATAAAAGAGGACATGAATTTGAGAAGGAGTAATCAGGGCCATGGCAGAGTTTGAAGGGAAGAAAGGAAAGGGTGACTATTATGTAATTATATTTAAATTGAAATTTAAAAGTGCAGAGAAAATATATTTTTTACTTTAAGATCAAGATTAGAAAATTCAATCTTTTAAATGCAAAAGTTGGCTTTTGGAAGTAATGAACAGGTAGGGCTGACTGCATTTTATATACATAAATACATACACACACAATCAATGTGCAGGACAGGCATATGTGCAGAATATTAAATCCTTCTGTGGATTTAGTTGACAAGTGTATTTATGTAAAGCGAATATGTTATTAACCTGCAGTTATTAGACTGAAAATGCTGTGAAAGGTTACTCCAATTAAACTCCTCTAGAGGTGAGAGAGAGGTCATTGATGAGCCACTTGCTCTAATCAGCATTTTAATTTAGATTAATGATCTACGAAGTAGCCTCATATAATAGAGAAAACAAAGTATTAGAAGCTGTCACCCTCCTGCTTACTCAATAACTAATAAAACATATTTTAGATGTCAAATCTCCATAAGTTTATCCACTTAATTTTTTGAAAGGGACTTACTTGTTTTTCTTTTATGTGTTTGAATGTTATGCCTGCATGTATGTAGCTGAACTACATATGACATGTGTAATGCTTGCATGTGTGTATCTGAACTACCTGTGACAGTGCCTGCTAAGGCCAGAAGAGGGTGTTGAGTCCCCTGAAACAGGAGTTACCGAGGGCTACGAATGATCTTGTGGGTACTAGAAACCAAACCTGGGTTCTCTGAAAAATTCCAGTGCTTTTTACAATTAAGGTAGCTTTCCAGTTCCTATACATTTAGTTTCTGAAACAAACAAAAAATCCAACTAATAGAATATAAAATAAGAAAATTTAACATCAGAATATTTTATACTATAAACTTGTCTGTATTTTGATTTAATTGGAATATTCTTTTGCTTATAGAACCAGAAGCACTTTTATATATTCTTGTCATTTTTTCTATCATCTCACAATGTAGTCACAGAAACTACGACCACAGATACTAAATATTTTATTTCAATATAATATATAAAGAACTTAAATAGAGATATATAAAACAGAAACAAACCAGGTGAGTATTCCTGCTGTGGGCAATATTTGTATCACTTGTCTCATAATAGAAAAATGATGCAACTTAAAATGGCAAACATTAAAGAAAAATGTTTATATTAAATATTAACCTCTGAGGGAAAAAAGAAAAGAGAATCATTTATAGATAGTGAGCATTGTATGACTCCTGTTCCATAATTAAATTTATATAGGGAAATAGAAATGAAACAAATATTTTAAGGCCACTAATTTTTAATTAATTTATAAATTAAAATGTAATCACATTTGTTGCCATTGCCCACAACTCTATCTCAGATTCTTTGATTATTATTGTTGCACACCCCACACAAATGTATTATTATTGTTGCACACACCCCCACACAAATGTATGTAAATTCAACCTGTCGGAGCTGTCAAGTGTGGTTGGTGTACATGATTTCAGAGCAGATGACTTTATATTGAGTAACCAGTTAGGGGCTAGTCTCTTCTCCCTCTCAGCGTTTAGAGATTGTCTAGGCAGAGGAGCCTTGGCGAATACCCCTTTCTACCTCAGCATGCCTATTGGTGTTGTCGTTGTTCATGTCTTGTGTAGGCAGGTGAGCTTCATAGTGTTCATGTTTACCTATCATTTCTAGGATGCACAATCTCAAAGCAAGCCTGTGTCCCCCTGGCTTTTGCAATCTTTCCATCCACTTTGCCATGTTGTTTCTTGAGCCTTGGGTGCAGGAGTTGTGTTGTACATACATCCACGGTGACTGGGAGTTAGGTCTCAGTTTTTCCTTACTCTTCCGGTAGATTATTTGTAAAATCTGTCATGTTATATGCTCAAATTGTAATTACTGGTGATTTATATGTGTTCTTAAATGAACCCTTAGCACAGCTACTGCTTGTATTTCAATGAATTTGTTTATGCTAAATGTTACAATTTAATGGGAGACTAGATACATACATACATACATAATACATACATACATACATATGTGTGTATATGCTAACAAACATACACACATATATGAGATTTTTCAAGACAAGTTTTCTCTGTGTAGCAGCCATGGTTGTCCTGGAATTTACTTTGTAGCCTAGACTGGCTTCAGACTCCCAAAGATTAAAGGCGTGCACCACCACTGCTGGGCTTACAATGTTTCTTCTTTGGTAGAGTGTGCTTTTTCACTTGGCATGATATACCAATGACATCCATTTGGTATCCTGAATGTGCACTTTTTTATGGATGGATAATGTTCACTTTTATCTACATAACATGTTTTAATTTCTGCTCATGGATACCAGACTGACTTTTAACTGTCCAGATTTTTCACTCAAAATTTTTCCCAACTTCTCAATTCAAGTGATTATTTTCGGTCACCACAAGGAAATGAAAGCCTACATAAAATCCTAAATAGTATAATTACATTGACTGAATTATCTGTGTACATTTATAGGATTCATTGGTGATATTTCACACATTCGACTGAAATGCTTCCTCACTAGTTTAGAAGTCACTGTGAAAAATATGTAGAAATCAAGATGGTCCTTTGGCAATCTCAGTACATGAGTACTTGTGTTCTCCCAGCCATGGGAGTACATGAGATTTTCACCAATGCCCATGCAGTATGTATCTAATATCCTAGATCTGAATTAAAACACATGCCCATTATTGATTTAAGTATAAAATAAACCTGTAGTTTTATATTTCCAAACCATCCTATGGACTTGTGAATAAGAAGCAATTTCTTGATTTGTGAAGGCACGAAGACCTTTGGAAGTCAATGTAGAGGTTTGATGAGAATGACAGAGGACAGAAACTAACAGTGTCCAATATATACCATCTAGTCCATATACCTGAAAATATGCCAGTGGCATGCTTTAAATATCATTTCTATTTAAACCTAGGTAGCAACACCAAAGATAAACATAAATGTACCAATTTAAACACTAAGCCAATTTAAAAAGTAGAACATTTTTCAGATTTTCTCCCTGTAGCCTCAAAATAAAAAAATATTCTTTCATTTTCTGTTACCAAACATGATCTCATTTTCCAGTGTTTGAATACATGCCCTACAATATACTTTCAAAAAGAAGTGCTAGGCATTTGGCTTTGTAACAGGTACAGATAAGATTTAATGACTAGCCACATAAATAAATCCTGCAGGTGGTAAGCAATGGTCCGTGCATGGAACAAGCATCCCAATTTTCAAAAGACTATCAATTAAATGAGAAAGACTGTTGAACTGATCTGTGGCTCCCCAAATGTTAATTAAAATTGCAGTGTTGCTGTGGAGCAGCCAAACATTCTGCAGTTCATCAACAGCTGCAGTCTAGGCTCATAGCGAACTGCAGTGTGGCGATGTGTTGCTGGGATATTGCCACAAGAACTGTTGAGTTTTCGGGTGTATTCCAAATTACACAAGTAAACAAGGCATGTGCTTTTAAAATCTATTTTAAAGTTTCTTTATTTACTACGGTGTGTGTGTGTGTGTGTGTGTGTGTGTGTGTGTGTGAGAGAGAGAGAGAGAGAGAGAGAGAGAGAGAGAGAGAGAGAGTCTGTGCACAAACACACCATGACACAAATGCTAAGAACAACTTTGTGCAGCGTATTCCCTCCTTCCAACTTTATATGGATTCTGGAGATCAAAGTAGGGTTTCCTAACTTGCATTCCAATTGTACCTTCACATGCTGAGTTTAGAAATATCTTATTATTATTAGTTTTGTCCTTTTTAGGTTTTAACTATTCCAATAAACATCATAGCCAAAAGACTCCTTTGTGGTGAGGATTTTTTTTTTAAGCTTCTGTCAAGGAGAGATGTCAGTGCAGGAACTTAAGGCAGGAACCCGAGGCAGGACCTGAAGCATAAAGGTAGATGAGCACTCTACTGTTTTGCTTTCTTGACTTGCTCAGTCTGTTATCGCTTACCACTCAGGACCACCTATCTAGGGATGGCAGCACCCACAAACATCAACTATTAATTGAAAAAAAAATTCCTCTACTATTTTGTCTATAGGCTAATCTGAAGGAGGCATTTTCTCACTTGGAGGTTCCCCTTTCCAGATAACTTTAGCCCTCATCAAGTTGGCAAAAGCAAAACCAACAAAGCAGGGCATGTTCTCTCCTTTCCTTTATCCATCTATCTTGTACCTGAAACTTGAGCTGTCTCATATGCTACTCTACTGGTGTTTACTTTATGAAGAAATTGTGATCCGTGCTTTTACCACTCTCATACCCACGCACATATACCATTCTTCTGTCCTTGCATAGACATTAGACACTGCTTGAGTTTAATATTTTAAATCCTCTTTCAACTTTAATTCTTAATTATTTCACTTGTGGTTCTCAATAGAATTATTAATGTGATACTTACTCCGTTTCTTGAAATAGCATGAAAACTCTCACATGTAATCTAAACTGTATTTTTAAGGTAATCATAGGTTTGTTTGAGTTGGATTTGACAATAGCAAAACTTTTTGCACTGTGTATGGTTCCCCTAATGGTAAAATTTTATAAAGCAGTGCTGTCAATATCCCAAATAGTGTATGAATGTCAGTAAAATTCATCAATCTCATTTAGGTTTTCCAGTTTACTTGTATAATCCATGGATGTACATACCAAGCTATGTGCTTTTTGGTGTGTATCTACCTGAACATCAAAACTCTAAGTCCCAATGCTGACATATTTCTTTTTGCTCTTTGAAATGTACACTTACCTGTTACTAGTTCCTCCCTATCCCAGATTACATCTGTATATCATCGTCTATTTAAATCCCACAAGTGTTATGGGACATTTTAAAATATCATTTTTTTTCACTTAGACTAATTGTTTGGAGATGCATCTAAGTTGTCTTGTATTCCATTTGTTTTGACTTGCATGGTAAGTATATAGAGAGTTTGCCTAGCACAGCCTTTTATCTATTCAATCATCTGGGATATTTCTGTGTTTTGACACTTATGAATGAATATTCTATGAATGTTTGTTTTATAATCAGAATATGTCCCCTTTTGGGAAAAAATCACAAGCACACAGTTGCTAGGAAGACTCATATCATCACAAAGATTCAAAGCCTTCCTCGTTGTTGGGCCCTTTCCTATTTCTTCAAAGATGCTACACTTAAGACTGCAATTTGATTTGTAGAGTATATGACATTTAAGGCAAATATCTGTGTCTTTTTCTTTTCACTTAATCATCATCCATTTGCCTCAACAACATTTGTTTAAAAGGTTATTATTTTTCCCCAAGCCTTGACTGTGAGAACTGCATTGTCAATATGCAATGGGATCTGGCAACCACAGTCATTTATCCTCTGTTTTTTGAAGAATATACGGGTATGTGACGTTCTCAGAAACATAAAACAATAAATAAAGGCTCTTATTCATTGCTTTTGATATTTTTACCTTTTAAAAAACAAAACCCAATTAGTGCATACCTCCAGGTCTGTTTCTGGAATCTTGAGGTTTTTGCTCTTGTGGATATCCTAATTTGAAATCATAGCATCAAGATTAGGTCCTCACAGGTAGTGAGCCTTGAGTTCAGGTGGAGCATGCCCTCACACTTGACTTTCCCTTTTCAAGGCAGCATATGCTTTTTTATTTCACTGGTATATCCTTATAAGTTTCAGAATAATATTATCTAACTCTCCCTAAATTGTTTGTTTTCTTGACACAAATTATGCTAAAACTTACTATAACTTGTGGAACATAAATATCATTACTATAGTGCACTATCTAACTTAGTGGGATAATATCTATCTACTTATTTAGGTGTTTTTATGTGATTCGTTATAAAAGCCCCATTAAATTCAACTAGTTTTCTATCTAAATATGTCATTTTTGTATTATAAGTGCTATTTTGTTTTTATACTTAGGATGCCAACTTGCATTTTCCTGTTTTTGCCTTTGGTTTTGGTGCTGCAGGACAGCACTTCCCTGGTGCTGAGAGATGTTTACTCCTTTTCTATCTTCTTTTCAGTTTGCATAGATTTGGTGTTAATTCCTCTGTAAGCATTTGACAGTATTCTCTAGTGACATCTGATTGGCCTGGAAATTTATTTTTCAGTATTTCATTAAAGATCAATTTCCTTGACTCAGACAGGGTTGTTAAGATTTTGTTTCATCTTGATAGATTTTGGCAGCTTTGGGTTTTTGAAAAATCATTTAAATTATTTCTTTCAAGTTAAGGAATTTATGAGCATAAATTTGTGTGTTACTGTGTTTTAAATGACTGAGATCTAGGATGATATTTTCCCTCTAAGTCTGAGTGATGTATGTCTTTGTCTTGTTAATTTTGTTAGTTTGTCATACGTTTATAAATTATACTTTTTTTTAAGCAACAGATTGTAGAAGCTGGAGACATAGGTCCGTAGTTCTTAGTACTTGCTGCTCAATCTCGAGGACCAGATTTCTGACACCAGCACCCACATCTGGAACTTAGCTCACAACTTCCTGTTACTCTAGCTTCAAAGGCGTCAATGCCTTCCTCTGGCTTTCTAGGGAACCTGCACTCGTATTTGCACATGTGCCTGTGTGTGCACAAGCACACACATTCATTCACACACATACATGTACTCACACACACATGCATTCACACACACACACACACACACACACACACACACACTGGTGGAAGGGGAAGGGAGAGTACGGAGAAGACAAAGATAAAGGGAGAGAGGAGAATGGGGGGAGAGGGAAAGATAAAATAAAAATAGGTAGACATTTAAAGAGAAATAGATTTCACATCTATCAGTTTTCTGAAGTACTTTCTTGCTATCTATTCAATTTAATTAACTTCATTCTCGTCTTAATTTGTAAATTCATTTACTTTATAAAAAATATTCCTGTCTCATTCTGACTTCTGTTTTTCTTTTTTCTATTTCTTTAGGTGAAACTTAGAGGATTGGCATGCAACCTTTTTCCATTTATGGTGTGAGCCTGTGTCACTGCCGGCTTGCCTCTGAGCAGAGCCCTGCCTCTTAAGCTGCGTTTCCGGGTGCACTGTATTATTCACTGTGTCGTACCCTTTCCTTTGATTTCGTGACACTTCTTCCATTTTCAATCACACTTTGGGGGAAGTTTCCAAATATTAATGTGAATTTATTCTCTCAACGGTATCTGTTTTTTTTTCCATGTGTTTTTTGAATCTGTTCAGTGGTTTCTGAATTTAGAATTGCATCTACTTTGGGGCTAATCTTGTCTCTGCGTGTGAAATATTGCTTAAATCTTTTATTTCAGCAAGTGCTCACAATAGATTGAGTTCACAGGATTTTTCCTCTTTTTGTAGGGTGTGTCATTGAAAGCATGTCAAATTTTCAGTCCCTGTACTTATATGTAATATACATCAGTATAATTTGGTATATTTGGTGAGTCTGGTGCTGTTAGGAATTAACTTGTCTTTTGATAACTCTGGGGGCAGTGGGAGGTGTTTCTTTATGATGGAGGTGCTGGTACTCCTTGGCAATCTGAATTCCAAGCTGGATAAGAAAGGAGACTGTAAGTCTTGTGACATCAAAGAGACTTCTGTGACCACTAGTTGTTCGCAGTCTCTGGTTTTCTATGCAGCATTTGCCTTGCAACCTAGGTAATTCAGGGGTAGAAAATGGGAGACTCAGACTAGGTAGTAGGAAGTTTTTCTCTCCCCTGTCAGGTTTATCTTGTATTAGAGGATCTACAGCTTGATCTGGAAAAAATAAATGAATCCTTCTCCTCTGATGCCACTGGTAGGGAAGTATCTGTGGTGGCAAGAACTTCTCTGCTTCACAGAAGAACATGGGTATATGGAGTGTATTTTCCTGTTCAAAGTCTGGGCTTCAGTACTTCTTCTCTTAGATTTTATTATCTGCAGATTTTTCTTTTTTCTTTTTTTTTTTTAATCTTGATCTATTCCTGCCCTGTTAGGATATTCTAATTCAGCAGGAGCAAGGATAGTTTTACCCCTTCTTGACCAAACCATATCTCATGCATTTCTTTTCTATCAAAGAATATTTTCCCTGTCTTTGTCTTTATGTGCTATCTGCATTCCCAGAAAGTTGAAGGAGATGGAATTCTGATTCATCCTTAAGTGGTACAACACTTTGTCTAACATGTTTTTTTCTTCTATTCTCTATTTTTTTTTTTGCTATACAGTTTTCTCCATTCCCTTCCCTTTCTACTCCTCTCCTTCTACCCTTTCCCATAACCCCCACACTCCCAATTTACTCAAGAGATCTTGTCCTTTTTTTTATGTAGATCCATGTATGTCCCTTTTAGGGTCCTCTTTGTTGTCTAGGTTTTCTGGGGTTGTGGATTGTAGGCTGTATTTTCTTTGCTTTATGTCTAAAAGCCACTTATGAATGAATACATATTACATTTAACTTTATGAGTCTGGGCTACCTCAACTAATACGTTTTATTTTTTCCTAGCTCCATCCATTTGCCTATAAATTTCAAGATGTCATTATTTTTTACCTCTGAGTAGTACTCCACTGTACAAATGTGCCACATTTTCTTCATCCATTCTTTGGTTGAGGGACATCTACATTTTTGAATAATGTACACAGGGGTACTGCTCTCTGTAAATTAAATTTAACAATAACTGGTTAATTATCTTATTTTTTTGAAACTATCCCATGATCCATGATTTTGATTTAGAAGAGTTGAGAAAAAGAATTAAAAGAAAGAACAAAAAAAGAAAAGGTACCCTGTGTTTTTAAAAATACCAGGCATAAAAGAATAAAGTTTTTTCTGTCTCCCCCAAATTTGTCTTAATTTTAATAACTTGTCTGTAAAATCCCTAGGGTTTTTTTTGGGGGGTGACTTGAGCAAAATTGTGATGATACCCATGCCTAGATTGGCATGAATGTCATGTCCTAAGGTAGTTTCTACTCCTAACACATATCCTAAGAGGGAGTTCATATATTCTAATAAACGCTTACGAGTCATAACTGTGTATTAGAACACTAATAGCTACATAGGTTTCAGACATCGGATACATGCACATTCATGCCTATTGAGACTGCCATTATGCCAATGAAAATTTCAGAGCATAACAATTCAAATGATGAATTATGAGCACATCTGTGATTGGGGCCTCAACATTCTGACCACGACCTACTCTGATGTCAGCCATATGACATCCTGCCTGGTGATTCACCTCTGTTCAGTGGGTCCATTTTAGCTTCCAAGTGATCTCAGTGTTTTGGTTGGGCTTTAGAATTTTCATATATTTGAAAGAAGTGTCACAAAAGCATGACTTGTCCCACACTGGTAATATCAATAGGAACGTGCTTCTGCCAACTTTGAACGTTTTCCATGTAGAAATCACTCTTTTACTTTCTGACACTCTATGGCAGAAAGGACTCAGGGCACTGACTCAAAGAGGAATCTGAAATGTTCAGGACTCTGCCCTGAGTTCCCACAGGTTCTCCATGTAAGGATTCTCCATCTGTAGGTTTCTCAACCATGTGCTCAACCAACCTGACTTTCAACACATTGAGCGAGACACTCTGGGCAACATTGTGCTCTTGATGTGTCTTTTGTGGTTAAACCTACATACAGTGTTTAGGACTATGCCAGGTGAACACATGCAAACTTTGCTCTTATTAGTCTCTTGACAATAAACTCTATACCTAGTTACACAATATTTCCAGTGATTTGATATTATAAAAATCTGGAGATAATATACAGTACATAAGAGAAAGTCCAATTGGTGTAAAGACTGTGCTATTGTATAGGAGATACCAGACAACCAGGGATCTTGGAATTAAGAGGGTTGTGGAGATATGTAAAAGAAAACTACAGTGTTTGCCAACAGCAATTTTGAATTTTAGAAATTATACATACTCTAAGGGTCATTTTGTGTCTTCATTTGGAATATGAAGCCCTTGATGCTATTAAGAGATCTAAATTAGATTATCTGTTGATAATCTATTAGGGCAGCATTTGGTACCTTTCCCCACACTATGTCTGTCTACATGTCTTTTCTCTGTCTCTCTGTCACTCACTCATTTTCTAAGTTCTTTCAGGGCATTGTATTTGTTCTTAAGCTGGCTGATTGAAATTCTAGTCACTCTGTTTCTTCTGCCGGAGATGGAGCAACTTAAAATGCCAGTATTCTTCATCATATCTGCTAGTCTTACCAAAGAATCATTGCATTACATAAGTTATCTAGCACACAGAGGGCAGCATGGAATGCCTATTGGCTCTGGACAGGCTGGTCCCAGATGATGACAGCTTACAGTGATATTTCTTATTACATCCAAGGAGTAAAATTTCTAGAGAGATGATGTGCTCATAAAATCAAGCTGACCTTAAAATCAGAAAGCATTTTAGCCCATAACATATATACCTAAATAAGAGGAAAAATGAGACAGTCACTGAAATTAACACAGCTCTTACATAGAAGGAAGAGGGTGAGTAGGCCTGGAAAGCCACAAGCTCCACAGAAAAATGAAAACCTTTGTTTTATCCTACAGGAAGACACATGGAGAGGTGCAACCTCCCTACTTTTCTATTTCAACTGCAATAAAACAACCATGTAGAAAATCAGATGTGTTATTTGCAAGTGCCAGGTTGTCACTGTTATCATTGCTGTGTGTTCCTCTTTGAGACAAGGACCTCCCTATACTTCCCAGACTGACCATGAGTTCCCAAAGTCTATTACACTCAGCTTCAGCTCATTGGTTAATTTTACATTTGATGGTGCCTTATACAATGAAAATTTTTATTAATTAAATAATTCAAAGGACATATAAAATAAGTTTAATTATTAATCACATTCAGTAGATGATGGTAACATGGAAAAGATAATTTAAAAATTTGCAGAAAGTTCATGGACTGCAGATCCTGAGATGTTGACCTAGAGCCCTGGTTCTTGTCCTTCCATAACACTCTTCATCCTCCAGTTTTGTCTTACTAACTACCCATTAACCATCAACTATTAATTCCTAACCACTAACACCATTTAAAAGTGCTCTTCACAGTATACATGAAATAAGTAAAATTCTCAACAATTGAAAGTGAAACTTTTTAAAGTGGAAAATGGAGTCTGTGAGTAATTTCTCTTTGAAGTTCTTGCTTTCCATTAAAAAATTCACTGGCAATATCCATATGCAATTTTTCATAATGCATAAAACCCAGCAAAAGCAAAGTAGCTAAGGTCTTTGTTAAGGGTTCCCATCTTTTTCTTGTGCTGTTAAGTAAATGAAGTTCATCATTTGATCCTTGTATTCCTTAAATATTGATAGCTACAGATGACTGTTCTAATATATGTAGGCAGACTTTTCTGTCCCATTATTCTTCTCCAAAATAACCACACAGAGACTTTTTTTTATTAATTATAAATGCTCAGCCAGTTGCTTAGGCTTGTTACTAACTAGCTTTTTCATGTTAATTAACCCATATTTCCTATCTATGTTTTACTATGCAGTGGTACCTTTTTAAGCATGACATGTTGATCTCCTGCTTCCTCTGAGTCTTACTGGTCACTCTGCTTCCTTCTTCCCCATGTGCTCTTTTGGTCTACAAGTCCTGCCTTACATCTACCTGCCTAGTTATTGGCCATTTAGAACTACTGATACCTGACTTGCGTAACATTCTTAGCAAACACAGCAATAGTCAAATGCTTGTTCTCAGTCTCCTTGATGTGGGTGTCCTGCTCCAATTAGTCAGCAATGTGGGGCTGCATACCAGAACCTACATCTGTAATCTCATAAAAGTGATCCATAAGATCCTTACATAATAAAACTATTTCACTTGAATTAGTATTAAATGGATGTGACTTGTAGGTACAAGATTATGGCTACAAATCGATTCACTGAGTAGATTTACTGAGAATAACCAGTACCATTATTAAATGTGTGCCACTGTCCCTTATGATGAATATTCCTGTGTTGAGCACCTGTCTTAGAGCTACTGTTGTTCTGGCTAAGCATGTAATTTTCTGGATTTAAGATTCTCTGTTGGTAGGGGTTCTAAGAGCTGTCAATTCATTCATCTTTGAAGACAGTTCTATTTGTGCACAATGTCAAGACTCTGTGTATTTGGGAGTGAACACTCAAACTGCAATCTCAGGGTTGGTTTTTTAGAGACAAAAATGGTAAATATCACAATTGTTTTGGCCTCCACTTCATGATAAATGTTGGCTTGGAAACTAGGTCTATGATTTTAATTGCACTTATTGGTAATCTATGGACAAAGACTTCAGGTTTTACTTCATGTTGCAATAATCTTAGTCTTATAGAAATCCATAAAATGTTAAGTTTTTGATGTAAATAGAATCCCCATTGTAAAGTTATCAAATTTAAGAAATCAACATTGGATTCACACAAAGTTATTAATTAAACCATAGACTAGTCAGATTTCACTAATTTCCCCTTTAATATTAAATCTCCTTCATTCTCTCTATTTTAAGCTCCATGGTCTCTACTTAACTTTCATGACCTAGAGAATTTTGGCAAAGCATTGGTTTTTTTGACACCATGAGTTGTTCTTAGTTGAATTTGTATGATGTTGCTAGACTGAAGCCATGATTTATTGGTGAGGGTGCTGTAGATATAATATGCCTATCTGAGGGCATGGAGTCAGGGATACATGTTATTAGCTATGGCATTGATCATTTTATTAACAAGGAGTCTGCCAATTTTCTCAGAGACATAGTTCTATTTTATTATAATAAAAGCATTGAGGGAGACACAAAAATTGAATTTTCACAAATATCCAGTTTCATTTCATTTTGAAAGAACCTTACTATGCAACCTAGAATGGAATGACATCTCAATCCCCTATGTCCAGTCGTTAAGTGATAGAGCTTCATGCTTCATAGACATTGAAACTCTGACCCATGGTTTTAAGTATATCAATAGTGGCACACCTGTCTGAGAATAGTGATGTAGTTCCTTAACAAACTCCACTCCTATCACATCACCTAGCATTGTGGTAAATGTCAACACTGTTTACAAAATCTATGTTAAATATCCATCAATACCCCCATCCCATCCATGGACGCTGCAAGCTACAAGTCCCACTCTGCCCCAAAACCCTCCTATTCCCCTCCCCACCCAAGAACCTCAGTGGAACTCTGAAACACAAGAGGACCAAGAGGTGAGTGACCAGCCACCCAGCGGGACACCACACTCTCTAGGTCCTTCATGTGGGGCAAAACCCCAGGTCCCAAGTCCACCTGCCTCAGTTTCTCTAGCTAACCAGCAGGCAAGTTTCCTGCAGGTATGATGCTCCAATACCCCCATCCCATCCATCGGATCCTACAAGCTAAAAGTCCCACTCTGCCCCCCAACCCTCCTATCCTACCCCTGCAACTGCAGAGGCAAACTGAAACACAAGTTGCAACTACACAGAGAGAACAAAGAGAGGAATGAAGTCTAATGAAATGGTAATGAATCATTAATATATCTAGTTTTGTCTAAGTCTTCTCAAGGAGCATAAGACAATTTACATTAATCTTGAATGCATAATAGTAAATAGTCAAATTGGCAACAGATTAAATAGTTCTCTATGATGAGAGCAAGGAAAGAGATATCTTGATTGAGGGAGTCATTTGGGGGCTAGCAAGAAGTCTGGCACTAGAGAAATTCCCAGGAATCCACAAGTATTACCCCAACTGAGACCCTAAGCAATAGTGGAGAGGGTGCCTGATCTGGCCTTGCCCTGTAGTCAGACTGATGAATATCTTAAGTATCACCATAGAACCTTCATCCAAAATGGAAACAGAGGCAAAGACCTGCAGTGGAGCACTGGGCTGAGGTCCCAAAGTCCAGCTGAAGAGTGGGAGGAGTGAGAATATGAGCAAAGAGGTCAAGACCATGATGGGGACACCCACTGAAACAGTCTACCTGAGCTAATGGAAGCTCACCAACTTCAGCTGTACAGGGAAAGAACCAGCATGGGTTCAAACTAGTCCCCTGAATGTGGGTGACAGTTGTATGGCTGGGCAGACTGTGGGACCTATAGCATTGGAAGCATGATTTATCCCTACTGCTTGTAGTGGCTTTTTGGAACCTATTCTCTTTGGGTGGACACCTTGTTCAGCCTAGATATAGTAGGGAGGGCCTTGGTTCTTCCCAAAAGCAATGTATCTTACCCTCTCTAAGGAGTGGATGGAGGTGAGGTTGGGGGTAGGTGAAGGGAATGGGAGGAGGGGATGGAGTGGAAACTGGCATTGGTATGTAAATTAAAAATGATAGTTTGTTTTCTTTTTTAAAATAAGAAATAAAAATAAAAAATTATATAATCTTGCATATGGGTACTGTTACAGATTGTGACTGCTCTTAGCTAGAAACAACCTAACTGTCCTAGAGAAAGAGTGTTCAAATGGATAGTAAGACAGTCATATGATAAAAGATTGTTCCCTCTTAAAATTGAATGAGATGGGATAGTGAGATGTCTCTGTAGGTAGAGGAGCCTGCTGCCTATTCTGTTGAATGAATTTCAAATCCTAGGACCCACATAATAGGAGGAAAGAGTCAACTCTTGCAAGCAGTCATCTGAACTACTTGTGTACATACACACACACATGTGCACACACAAATACTCAACAAAGTATAATAAAAATAAATTAGATAATTTAGTCATGAAAATGTAGGAAAGTTTAAATCATACAGGTAAGTAATATAGCCAGTATAAAAGACTAAAAAAAAAAACCATTCCCATATAATTACATTGAAGAATAATACTTGCAGAGGTATTGTCAAGATAAGTGGTTGCCATGGAATCCAGGAGGATGTGGGAAGGACTGATGGAAAAGAGGAGAGTTTGGGGCTGTGAAGGACTCCGCGTGATAGTCGGCAGAGAACACAGGAGTTATGCATTTTCCTTCACCCACAGAACTTTAAACACAGGTAAATATTAATGTATGTGGATTTAAAAGAAAATTTATTTCTGAGGGATGGAAATACCACACACTAATTCTGACAAGGATAATGACTCTAAGTTGTAATAAGAGTGGAAGGAAGAATAGTAGCTGAGAAGACTCAGTATAGGGTGAAAGCTCTAACTTTTGAAATGTCTTAATGATAAAAGGCAAGAAAAAATTCATGGGTACAACAGTTTAATTTTTAAAATCACTTCCCAAAGAGATAATGATTAATATTCCTGATAGTCTCAGACATATATGCCGAATTTAACAGTTTATAAAGGGCAGATGGAGGGAGCCCTGCTTCTTAGCAATGGAGGAGGATCTAAGATAAAACTTAAGAGACATTGAAGAATGGATTGACTGGGGCATCATCGGTGTAATCTCCTGTCTGGCTTGTTTATATACACATGGAACATGATCTTAGTTTGTATTTCTATTCCTGGGCTAACACCACATCCAAAGGCAACCTGGACAGGAAGCAGCTTACTTCACCTTACAGGGCTTAGGCAGTATGCCCTCCCTGAGGGAAGTCAGAGCAGGGTTAGGGAGGCAGGAACTAAAGCAGAGGCTATGGAGAAGGGTGGTTTATGGTCTCGTTTACTATGACATGCCCATCTTGCTTTGATATACCACCAAGGACTACATGCTCAGGTGTGACAGTGTTCACAGTGAATGAGTGGAAGATGTCAATTAATATCAATCATTATTCAAGAAAATGCCCTAATGACTTGTCTAAGGACATTCTAATAGAGGCATTTTCTCACCTGAGGTCACTCTTCACAAATTACTCTAGTCCAATGGTTCTCAACATTCCTAAGGCCCCCCATCATCATATGGTGACCCCCAATCGTAGTGTCTTTTTGCAATTTCATAACTATTTTTTCTAGTTACAAATCGTAATGTAAATGTCTGTGTTTTTCAATCTTCTTAGCTTACCTCTTAAAAGGATCATTTGCCCCCCCACCACAAAGGGGCAACAACCCACAGGTTGAGAAGCACTGTTCTAGTTGGTGG
Organism: Dicrostonyx torquatus; assembly: GCA_028555095.1. NCBI lineage: Eukaryota > Metazoa > Chordata > Mammalia > Rodentia > Cricetidae > Dicrostonyx > Dicrostonyx torquatus. Next base: position 2,667,992 of record JAQHUG010000018.1, on the reverse strand, counting down.
CAAATAAATAAGATCAAACAGAACAATATGTAATATAGAATAAATGAACACAGAATATTTATTATGGGAAAATTATTGAAAAATATGAATAAGTACTTGACAGAGATAATGTGATAATTCAGTATCAGTTAATACTAATCAATACAATTCACAAATAATGTAGAAAATGAGGAAACCAGAAGATCATGTCAGACTCTCTGTTTCTGCTGATGGATGCATTCATACATCTAAAAGCATCCTAAAAACAAATACATGAAAGAATAACAAATTAGTGTTGCTAATAATATGACTTGATATATTCAAGTATAATATTATTGCTTTTATTTTTATGTAATGAGTTAGGTGGATTCACTTAGATTTGGAAGAGTTACTTTGCATTTATTTATTTCATTTTCTATCTGTGGAAAATGGATAGCCTTATAATTCCTCACATAACCTGATATGAAGGTGCAAAGCTAGTATTTTAGAAAATTGCTTATGTCCCACTGATGTAAATTTTCTTGCTGAAAATTTACATTAATATTTTGTAGAACTTTTAGTGAACATTCTTTATAATTATCAAATATGAAATCTTGCAGTTTTGTATGAGTCTGAAATATTTCCTCAATTATATTTTTAGTAAAGCTAATTGTCTTCCTATTATAGCTCTATAGCATTTTAGAGAAAATGAGAGATGTTTTTTCTCTTCCTTTTTTGTTCATAAAAAGTCTTGTAAGGAAGTTGTATACTTGAAGCTTCAAGTACTGATGTAAACTCAAGGATTGAAGAAGTCCATGGCACTAATTGTCCTGTAAGGGAGGCAGAACCGTGTGTACAGACATTATGTATAACACACTAAACACAGAAAAACGGGGGCATGGAGAGAAGTAGATACACAGACTGCAGGGTGTTAACATTATGTATGAATATTCTGTGTGTGTCTATGTGCATACTTGAGTTCATAACTTGATACTGTATGTTTTGCCAATAAGGACACTTGATAATAGAATTCAACCATAAAAGAAAAAGTCTTCAAGGTAATTGTATGTAAGGCATTAATGAACAATAAAAGATCAAGATTATAATGGTTAAGAAAAATGACAGATTGTATAGAATGATGGTGCCTTTTAGAACTGATTATCAGGTTTGCTATGGGGAAGAGTATTAGGCAGGACTTACACCTGTCCTTGGAATAGAGTAGGCACCTGATGTATGGACACTTAAATGAATAAATGAGTGTATACAAATTTATTTGTTTGGTCCAGTTTCCATCTTCAAGTATATTTCATGTGGTCTTCACAATTTTCCTATATAATTTGTTACCATTTGAGTACAAACCTTGCCCCAAAGAGTTTTGTTTTCATAACTAACATTTGTAACATACTTCAATCCTCATTATTATTTTTTTCATATTGCTAACTAATCATCTTGCCAGATGATTGCATCATATTTGTGACTGAATTAGTATAATATTTATTTTTTGTTCTCTGAAATAGCAAACAGAACACATAATATCGTATATAAATATTTTCAAAAGAACACAGCATTGTAGACTATTGGGTTTCATGAAAATGTCTTTATCCATCAATTCCTGATGTAAATTACTTAATTGAATGATTCCCACAATCAAAATGAATATTTCAGTAAAATATATTAGAGAGAAGCAGCAGGAGATTTATGTTTCTTTTTAAAGATTAAAATGGTCAATCCTAAGACCATGCACAGAAGTAACATTATAAATATTTAGTAGAATGTATTTATGTATTTAGGAATGTTCTACGTACATATACATATGTGTATGTGGAAATATGTATGTATGTGAATATATAGGGATATATGTATATATATATATATATGTCAGCAATTAATTTAAAAAGAAGCTATGAATTTGAAAAAACAGCACGAATGGGCATATGAGAGAGTTTGGATGGAGGAAAAGGGAATGATACAATTATGTTATTAATCTAAAAATATAAAAAATAATTAAAAAAAACAAAACAATTGTCCAAACAAAAATAGACACAGTGAGGCAAAAATCCATCCTATAAGCAGTGACTCTTAGAAGAAAGTAAGCTTCTGAGTCTAGACACATGATGCTTGCAGTTCACATGTGGACTTTGCAAGAAGCACACTGGGATTTCATTTAAAACGAGACATGGAGCTATAGTGCATGCTTGTAGGCTGAGGCCGCTCGTTTGTTTACCAGTCTCTCTGACCCAAAATTATCACTCAGAAACAATATTATTTGCAATACTGTTTAACCAATAGCTTAAACGTTTTTCTAGCTAGCTCTTACAACTAGAATTAACCCATTTCCATTATTTTATATTTTGCTATGAGTGTTGTGGCTTACCGGCAAGGTTCCAGCTGACAGCTCATGTCTTTCCCTCCTAGTGACTACATGGCATATCTCCACCTCTGCCTACTCTATATATCTCTTTAAGTCTGGGTTTACTCTGTTAAGCCACTGGTGAAAGCAGCTTCTTTATTAACCAATGACAGTAAAACATATTCACACCATACATCACCGCCCACATCACATGCTCACTGTTTTTATACTCGTTCTGGGTATGGTATTTTCCAATGTGATTAAAACAGAATCTCTTTCTTCCAGGAATACATAGCAAGCAGATATTTTGCATTCATCTTTCCAAGCCCGACTGAAATGTTACTTCCTTGTATAGTCTGTCCACAATCTTCATTCAACATCCACATTATGCCTGTTTGCACAGAGAAAAAGAGAAAAAAGCAAATTTTGATTGCTATTCATTGTCTGAAGCTACTTTTTTTCAAATGGATTGATTAACATTGTTGAGGTCTTTCTTAATTTCTATTTAATATTGATTTTTGCATTAGATAACTTGAGGTGACCTACGGTTAGAGAATGTACCACTTCTGAAATATCCCTTTCTTCTCATGCTTGATGGTACACACCTTACTCCCAACACTCAGCACCAGGACAAAGGCAGAGGCGACGTTGTGTGAGACTTCCAGGTAGTTGTGATCAATTTAGAGTTTTCTAAGCCAGAAGGGAATACATAGTGAGAGCTATTTCTAAAATATCTTTTATTTTCATAAAAAGCAGTGATTTTTTTTGAGGATTTAGGAAGCATCTTCCTTTACCTACTCTTGGTATACTCCTCCTAAGTAGTTTCTAGTCCATGAATTTACATCCGGGCCCCAGAGCTCTGCTTAAGCTTCCTCTCCCTCTTGACTAGTGTGTCCTTTGTAATTCAGCATCATGGATAGAGTCCTGTGGAAATTATATCTTCAAATGAGCTGGAACAAACCCAAGTCATCAAATATAATTTCAGTAACGAACCTCAATGCTTTACATTTGAATACTTCCACAAATGGTTACAATTTATTAATGTCAGATTAAAGAACTCTATTCATTTTTCCAACTCAGTTAAAAGACAGTCAATAAATGGTGCTGCATTGGCCAGACTTCTAATGGATATTTGGGGAGTGTGCAGACCCAAGTTTGGAACGATTCAACTAATGTCAGGAGATTATTGACATGCTTTCTCTCTGTTCAGAATATGCCTCTTTATCCAAACTTTTGGCTAATGAGATAACAATTATATATTGAAGACATTATATCAAGAGCCAAAAAGCTGTATCACCGATAAATACCATCATATCAGTTAATAGGCAACCTCCTTTAATTTCATCACACTCCTTTGCTTGGCTGCTCTCATTGACAGAGATTTCTACAATCCATGAAGAAAACCAATGGTGTTAATAGTCAGTGACAATGATGAAAATGGACAGAAGGAAGACAATCATAAACAAACAAACAAGCAAAAACCACTTACCATTTTCTTTGTCTCAACCATTCCTGATTGGGAAGCGTAGTCTTCCCTGTCACCTGGACAAATCACCTGGACACTAACAAATATTTTATTTTCTGAACTAAGTTTATATTTACACTTATCAATGATCCTTTAAAAGATAATAAATGAAGATGTGTTAAAAAATTGAAAGCATGAAAGGAATACTGCTTTTTATATATACTTGCACAGGGTCTGAAAGCTTGCAAGGCAGGGGCATAGTAACATACAGTTGATTAATTTAAACAAGCATGAAAATATTAAAGGAGGGACATTGTCAGTTTTTAAAGTCAGTGTTTCAAGAAGGATGGAAGGAAAACCCAGTTGGTTCTACTTGGGCCCACACTAGAGCATCTTATTGCTTTAATTTGTCTGTTCTGGGAGGTAAATTACTGTCATAGTGAATTAGAAAAAAATCGGTTAGATTGGTGAGTTGCATATCAGATTCTTTTATTTTTTCAAATGTAATTTTTTATTGTTATCGAAGTGATACTACACTAAAGGTTATAGAAAGGTCTACAAAGCCAATGGTGAAGAACTGTAATGCCCTAGGATAGTTATATTTCCCAATAGCATTGGCTTTCAGTGGCTCCACCTGTGGGCTTAGCATTAACATTATTTAAAATACAGATGCGGATTTGTCTTGTTCATTGGCTTGAGGTATTATCAAAGAAAGCATATTCAGAGATAAAATGAGCTATTCTCTAAAGGTTTTTCTCATTCTGATAGGTTGAGAGAGTGGCACTAATATGGGAATGACTAATATTTACTTAGGTGATTGTTCCTTTACCAGACATTTGCCAAGAGGCTACATAATCAGTATATTTGGTCCTTTTACAACTTCTCATAAAATTCTATTAAAAAGCATTCTTTTTGTTTTACTTATTAGATAAATTGGATCAGAAATTTTATATTACCTCTAAAATTATAGTAAATGAGACAATTAAAATTCAGATCTAGACTTCCCTTTTCAATAGTTATTTTTCTAAGAACCATACGGATTTCATTCTCACTAGAATCTTATCACTTTTTTTTTAAGCTCAACAAATAATCATTGGTATTTACTTGTGCCGTTGCAAATTCTTGATAACCAACATTTTGTTGGATGTAAAATACCCCCAAGGGCATCATAGTTTATTGAAATTATCTACTTTTCTAGTGAATTTGGGCTTGATGTCAATTTAATTGCTATTTTGAACTTTTCTAAGATAAATATCTTTATCCATAATGTGTGGACTCTTAAAATGGTACCTCTGTGTATTCATCAGTTAATCTTCTCTGGATAAGATGCTATTAATGGGTATGCTTTTAATATTAATCTATAAAAATATGAATAATAGCCAGTCACATTGATCAATATTACACAGAAGCAACAGTAAGGTCATAGTTTCTACTTAATTAGGCAATTAATGGAAAGTGGAAACTAGTTTATTCCCAGGAACTGCCGGCACAAAAGCATAGTTTAGAGACAGCTTTCATTAAGATTATATATATTCAGAAAGCAGCCAAAAGCCCCTCCTGTAGCAAAAGCATTAACTTTGTCTTCACTGCTCTGCTGTTTTACAAAAAAGAAAGAAAAAATATGAAAGACACTAGAGAGAAAATGTCTCACTAGTAATAAATATTACATATATTATAATAATAATAAATAATACTTATATAATATTAATAGAGAAAGAAATGCATATGTTGTATATTATACATGGTATAACAGAGTTTACAAATAAGTTTCTTTAAAAGAATATTTAAAAGTTATTTTCATTTTACATACCAAACACGGTTTATCCTCTTTCCCTTCCTCCCCACAACCTTTCCCCCACCCAACCCATCATGCATTCCTAAGAAAGGGTTAGCCCTCCATGGGGAGTCAAGGAAGACTAGCAAAACATGTTGAGGCAGGACCAATCTCCTCCCCTCTTGCATCAAGGCTGAGCAAGATAGTTTCTTTAATGAGCAATATCTACCAATGTTACCATAAAGAGTAGACTTGGGTCTACAAAATAAGAATAAACCATGAGATTCATCACATCTAACTTTAGAGAAAGTGTGTGATATGTTCTCCAGTAACATTAGCAAGTTTCCTGAATTCTAAGTAGAACTCTGAAAGATTGTGTTGAGTTTTGCTTTCAATTTCAGTCACCAAATCTGATTTATATGTGTACGGGAAAAAAATGACATCTTAAAATTGCAAAGCTATAATTTACACATTTTCAGAATACCTCAAAACCTATGAACATCTGGGGGAAGAGAAAACTAAGAAAAAAAATCAATGAGCTACCTTTGGAATGATGCTAAAGTTGGGTTTTCAGGAGTGAATTCAATACCTAATAAGAAATTTGTAAAAAGATCTAGCATTGGTTACAATACACTGAAGTGTCTGACCTTGAATGTTAAGCTTTACATTGAGAACCACTCAACATTCTACTGGAATTAAAGTCTGTAGGTCTGAAAGTGCATTGTAGCAAGGTGATGTGATAGATTTAACTTTTGGTCTCTGAGAATTCTTCACATTGATGTCCAGAGTGACAGTACCACTTTGTAATACCACTCACATTGAATGAGGGTTTCCATTTTCCCCATACCTCAAATCATGTGTTGGTTGTTTTGTTGATCTCTGCCATTCTAAATAAGGTACAATAGCATCTATAATTTGATTTAGTTTGAGTTTCCCCAATTGCTAGGCATAATAAAAAATTTGGGGGATATATTTTAGCAATTCTCTTCTTCTCTTGATAACTCTCTGTTCACATCCCTGTGAAGAAACTTTTCAGTTTCATGAAGTTCCCCTTACCAATTTTGACATTAATTCTTGAGCAAATGGAGTCTTTCTGACCCTGTATCCTGGAGGGCACTGACTATGCATTCTTCTGACTATTTTAGTATTTCAGGTTTAGGTCTTTGATTCATTTGGAGTGAGTTTTTTGTGCAACTACAAAATGTATCATCAATATACTTTTAGTACTTCATAAATGCTTAAAATAACAATTTATTGCAAAAAAATGGTTTCTTACATATGGATCTGACATAGCAACAAAGTCAGAAACCTTAGTAGGTCTGACATGTCTTTTACAAACTCTGCTTTCTGTCTTGCTTTCTCTGACTCCCATTCCTTTAAATAACTTCCCTTCATTCTAGCATTTGGTTTCATTTCTAGATTTAACATCCCTGATCTAACTCTGACTAGTACATTGTGGGGTGCCTCCTCCTTCTTGATGATACTAAGTCTCCCATAGAGTGCACTAAGAAATAACATCTCCGTTGACATTAGGACACACCACAAGAATGCATTTGGGAAACCGTGTGTTTTCTGCTTTTACAGTGAATTTGTCTTTTGCTATAATTTACCCTATTCTGTGTTTATTTCAGGGTGCTGTATTCAGAGAAAGCTATTTGTTTAACACTATTGACTGTGTTAGCCATGAGCAACTTATTGACAACTGGATCTAAAGTACAGGCGGTAATCAATTAACTTGTATTAGCATGGCACCTGAAACTCGGCTCTCTCGTTGATTCTCTAACCTAAAAATATCAGTGGTGGGTTGTAGTCTATGTATGATCCAAACCACAGGTTGTACAAATTTGGAAGCACAGATGTGGGAAACAACAGAGCTTCCTTCAAAGGATAAGTTATAAAGTAAATGCTCATCTTATATATCACATGTAAGCCAGATTCATGGATACTCACCGAATATAAGACTCTTGGATGAGAGACAGAGTAGTTTTATGGTACATGGCAGCATAGCAGGCTTCATTTGTTGTCTTAGTTTGGGTTTCTGTTGCTGTGAAGACACAAAACGACCGTGGCAACTCTTTTATTTTTACATTTTTTATTGATTTTTATTGAGCCCTACCTTTTTCTCTCTGCGCCCCTCTCTACTTCTCCCCTCCCACCTTCAACCCTCTCCCAAGGTCCCCATGCTCCCAATTTACTCAGGAGATACTGTCTTTTTTCTACTTCCCATGTAGAGTAGATCTATGTACGTCTCTCTTAGGGTCCACATTGTTGTCTAAATTCTCTGGGACTGTGATTTGTAGGCTGGTTTTCTTTGCTTTATGTTTAAAAATGACCTATGAGTGATGTGATAATTGTCTTTCTGGGTCTGGGTTACCTCACTCAAAATGATGTTTCTAGCTCCATCAATTTCCTGCAAAATTCAAGATGTCGTTATTTTTTCTGCTGTGTAGTACTCCATGGCAACTCTTATAAAGGAAAGCATTTAATTGAAGCTTACTTCTATTTTCAGAGTTTTAGTCCATTATCATCATGGTGGGGAGCATGGTGGGGAGCATGGTGCTAAAGAAGGAACTGAGAGTTCTACATCTTGATCCATGGGAATCAAAGAGTGATTGGCTAAATCAGATGAGATCTCAAGATCTAACTCCACATTGACACCTTTCCTCCAACAAGGCCACACCTACTCTAACAAGGCCACACATCCTAATAGTGCCACACCCTATGGGCCAAACATTCAAATATATGAGTCTATGGTGACCATATGTATTCAAACCACCACACATGTCCAATGGTGACATAATACCCTGCAGCCCTATATCAATGGTGCTGAGTCTGCCCATAGTAGAAGCTGTGT
>JAQHUG010000018.1:2631636-2649143 GCA_028555095.1 Dicrostonyx torquatus | reverse complement strand
AAAAAAAAAGTAAGATAGTATGAAATCCCACACCGAACAAATTTTAAAGCTGAAGGTGATGATGATCTACTCCCCAAAATGTTTTACCATGGAAAGTTAAAAATTCACTCTGTAGAATTAGCAGAATGAGCCCCCACTCCTAAGTGGAGGCAAAATCCTAAGTATTTTAAGTCGGTGTGTATGAGGTTTATAGCAAACAATTGTGATTTCAAATCAAATCCTTATTATGTAAACATTGAAGTATTTTGTTTTGTTTTTCTGTAGCTTTGGAACCTGTCCTAGAATTAGCTCTTGTAGACCAGGCTGGCCATGAACTTACAGAGATCTACCTGCGTCTGCTTCTGAAGTGCTGGGATTAAAGGTATGGGCCATCACCACCCAGCACATTGGAGTATCTTAAACATTAATAATTAATAAGTTAAACATTAATGATAATTAAGGATCCAAAAGAGAAAGGCATGTATTAATTTACTATCAATTGTAAATTATCTTTTCATATTTTCTGTTCTAATAGACCCAATGTTACCCCACTCTGTTATATGATCTTCCATAGACACTGCTATGGTTAGACTTGATATTTTATCTTATCTCACTATGGGTCTCAGTTTTCTGACTGTAAATAGTGATTAGAAGGTAAAAATGACAACATGTTTAGCTCAGAGAACCTGCTTAACTTTTATGTGTTATTTGAGGACCAGGTGACAAATAATACCTCATTCTACAACTTAGAAGTCTTGTTCCTTGGTTGTGATAGAAGTCTCAGCTTTTCTCAGAGGAACGTGACGGAAGGACACAGAAGAAACCAGGCTGGTGAGAGTCAGGTCCTTTCCACTTCCTTTTCCTGTAAAAATCCTAAAAATAAAAGGAACTTTACACACACTTATGAAGACTTTACTGATCTGAATTACTACAGTGGTTTGAGTTCGACAGCTAAGCATTCTTTTTGAAGGTTTACCTGATTCCATATAATTTTGGTATGATGACAGTGTGATTAGCATTAGAGACTTTGTCGGGATTGGATGGGTTCTCTGTGGCCTCACACTCATATTTTTTTCTAAGTCTATAGTCTCTCTTATGGACTTCATTTTTGGTTTTCATGTCAATCTTTCTGATTATTTTGAAGGTTTGCAACTGCTTCCTATGATCAGTGAATATTTGGATATAAATTCGGATTTTTGGAGATGTTTTTTTTGATTTAATATTTGCCTCTTAATAGTTTTGCTATTTCTAAAGGCTTCAAGGATCGGATATTATGGCAGAATATTTTAGTATAATAGTCTTTCTGTATGTGTGAGAGGGTAATCTATTTTCCTTCCTGGGGTTTATTAGTGTCTCAAAATTAGGTGTCTGGATTTTCCCCTAAACTATTAAGAACTTTATTTTCTGAAGTTTCTGTGATTCCAAGATCCATGTCTGTCTTCTATTTAATAAATTCTCAGCTACTGTTCGTCAGATATTGTTACCTAACTTTTTGTTGTCTAAAACTTTTTTAAAAACTTAGGGGTAGGATTGTTCTTCTTGCATGTGTATCTATTCCCAACCTTTATGCCTAGTGTCCCTAAAGGGCAGAAGAGGGCATGAGAGTCCTGTATCTGGAGTTATAGACAATTGTAAACCTCCATATTGGTATTGAAATTAAACCCTGGTCCTCTGCAAGAGCAATAAGTGCTGTTAACCACTGAGACATCCATCCAGCTTCTTTTCTGTTATTTCATAGTTGAGAAAAGCTTTCTTCATCTTCTGATGCTCACAGTCCTGGGAGCCGGGTGGCAGGCTCTTTCTATTTTCTCCATTTCCTTCCTGGCACTATTATTAACAAACTGAAGTGGATTCCATTATGTGACTATAGACAAAGTTGTAATATCACAGTTTTACTAAAACATAATAGAAAAATTTAAAAAATATAGTTAAGTTGTACAGTGTGATGAGTTTAAATACGGATTTGACATGTATATTGTGCAATGATTAACATAATCAAGCAAATTAGCACATGGCTTACTTTACATTCACTTGATATATTCAAATATGCATTTGTGTGTGTGTGCATATTTGAGTGTTACAAACAATACTTGAAATCTATTTTTTTATCAAATGTTTTAAGTATGTTATACAATATGATGGAGCCAAGCATGATGTTGCATTTCTGTAATCTCCAGAATTGGGAGTTGGAGGGAGAGAGATGAGTATTTCAAGGCCAGCCTCATTGACAGCAAATTCAAGGCTAGCCTGGGCATCACAAAAAACAAAACACATATACATGGGAAAGAACAAACAGTGCAGTGTAATGAGCAACATTCTCCATTCAGAATGTTAGATTTTCGGAGAATATTCATTTTATAATGGAAAGTTTATAACCTTTGGCTAATATCTTCCATTTCCTATCACCAGATTCTAGCTGTTACATCTTATTTTGTATTTTTTTATAAACTCCTCTTTTAGAATCTATTTGTACACAAAAGCATGCAGTGTGTGGTCCACTTGTGTCTGGCTTATTTCAGCTGGCAAGAATCCCGTGGGTACACCAATATTGTTACCAACAACATCATCCCTTTTTGGAATTAAGTAGAATAACCAATGAAAATGCACCATTTCCCTTATGAATTCATCAGCTGACAAACATTGGGGTTGCATCTCTGCCTTGGTGACTGTGAATAATTCTACAGTGAACATGCAGCTACAGATGACACTTAGAGATATTGATGTTATTTTGTTCAGTCCTGGCAGGGTGTTGTCAATGCTCAAGCCAAGTTCAGTTGTATAACCTGTGACGAATGAAAGTTTTCAAAAGCCTGCAGAGAGGCTCAGCAGCCCCTTTTTAACATACAATCTTGCTTATTTATTAATCTTTTCTAAATATCATCAGGGAATAAACTATCTAGCAGATCATTTTCCAAGACTAATACTTTTGACATACAAATTGAAAGTAGAATATATGATTTATTTTCAAGATTGATTTCTATTTCAGTAAAAAAACTAAACATTTTTCTTTTTTATGCATTTCCATTATATTCATTTTAAAACAATTTTAAATGCTGCTTCTATGATTTATAACCCTGCTAGTATGTTTCTACTGCAAACATTTGACCACATGTCTCTAGCAAGCATACAAGATGTTCTGTCAATGACACTGGACCTATTTTTCTGATCAAGTCTTGTACTCTAAGATAGCTACTGTAGATCATCCATCATTTTCTTCTCAACACCACCCCAAAATTTTATTTGTTTACCTATTTACTCACAAATATTAACAAAAATACAGAAGTTTCCCTCCCCATCAGTCTCCTGTTTTGCTTATGAAACCTAAGCCCATGTTACATTTGAAACATTAATAACAAAGACCTTCCTTGTGTCAGCCTTATGTCAGCTCTTTGTGTCCTCTTTGCATGCCACACCTTCCTGCTTGTTCAAAGTCTGTGTTATGGCCACTTTTTAACTATGATTCTTCTCCTGTTATTTACCTCTCCTGCCAGGATACATTTTCATGATAATATCCTGCATACAAAACAGTAAGTAGTCTCTAGGGGAGCTCCTTTTTCCTGCAATTCTTGCCACCCAAATTGTCAGAATAAACTGTGCATAGGTACGTGTCTCTACTCTTTGACCTGACTCTACCCCTTTTCCTGTGTACTCACGTCAATCAGGCTTGGCTCTAAGCTCGGAGTTATAAGGAACTTTAAGATCATTAATTGTTAGGCTATAGTGTATGAGAACAGGAGCTTCTCCCACCAAGGACTTCCATCAATCCCCAGCATCAGCATCAATGTCTTTCTCTATTCTCTTTTCCACGCACTCTTTAGATGTCACCTTATCCATCAACTCAGATTTTTGTTTTTGGTTTTGTTTTTTTCAGATGTTTATTCTTTTTATATATATTCTTTTATTTTTCATTCAAAAATTTACATTTCCTCCCCTTCTCCCAGTCCCCTCCGCTCCCCCACTACCCCTCCTCCTTTCCCCTGCTTCCTTAAGAAGGGGCAGGGTATCCTGCCCCGAGGGAAGCCCAAGCCGCCCCCCCCTCCATCCCAGCCCAAGATGTACATCCAAATAGACTAGGTTCCCCAAAAGCCAATACATGCAGAAGAGGTAGGTCCCAGTGCCATTATCGATGGCTTCTCAGTCTGCCTGCCCCCATTGGCATCCATATTCAGAGAGTCCGGTTTGATCATATGCTCATTCAGTCCCGGTCCAGCTGGATTTGGTGAGCTCCCATTAGATCAGACACACTGTGTCAGTGGGTGGACCAACCCCTCGCGGTCCTGACTTCCTTGCTCATCTTCTCCCACCTTCTGTTCTTCGACTGGACCTTGCGAGCTCAGAACATTGCTCTGATGTGAATGTGGGTCTCTGTCTCTATCTCTATCCATCGGGCGAAATTTCTCTTGTAATGATCAAGATATTCTTCAATGTGATTATGGGATAAGGCTAGTTCAGGCACCCTCTCCTCTGCTGCCCAAGTACCTAGCTGGGGACTCAGATTTTTGTTTCTTTTTATCTAGTGGCATGGTGACACAGACTTAGTCACAGGCCCCAAGCTCAAGGCTGCAAGTGCATACCACTGACTCTTAGTGTCCACCCCCATCATTCCGCTTACTTCTGAATTTCTCCAGAGTTGCAGACCTGCATCTGCTGAAAAGAGGTTTCCATGCATGTCTGGTATTTGAGCTCTAATATTGAAACCAAACTTTTATCCTTAACACATAAAACAGATCTTCCGGCCTTGCTCATCTTTATAAAGAGCTAGTAGCTATTTAGATCTCATAACTGGAGACGACCCCCATAGTCAGTAAGCAATTGCCTATATTTACAAGCCTTTATCTGTTCCCTTTCTAATGTATGTTGTACCTAAATCATTTTTTAATCATCTTCAGCAAGGCTGTCCTTATTCCAAACTCCTGGTGGTCTCACCGGATTGAAACACTCCTCTCACACAGTTGCCTTTTGTTTCTTGTCATTGCCCCTTAACTGTGGCTCAGGCTTCACCCAGAGTTACCTCTAGGCAATGGGTTTGACTAGTGTGAGTAAATTCTCCCTATGGCTGTTAAATTTCAAATCTAATCCTACTTAAGTGAGCAGATGTGACCCAGTCCCACTTCTCTCTCCCACCCATTCTCAGCCTCCTGATTCATTGTCCATTACTCCCTGGTGAGTCTTCCGGCCCTGTCCCATTGTAAGCCCAGCTTAACATTGAAACCTTTGAACTTGTTTTGCCAACATATAAAACTGTCTGTTTTTATCTTTACCTATAACAATAATTAATTCACACGTTTTCCACACAGGACTCATGACAAATTAATAGCATATAAATTATTATAATTTCATAATATTGTAATTATTTATTTTCTATCTTTTCATTAGTAATTACATCTTGTGTGTTAGAGACTGATGGACATGTTCTGAAGTCACCTTTCAGTAGTGTGAAAGTGTCCTGGGCTCATGATGGCATGGAATTAATAATAATCACATCAGCAAAAGACTGCACAGTATTTTATCATACAGTTTATATTGCAAAAAAATCCCCATTGTTGTACCTGTTATATTTCTTATATATTGTCATTAAGTTACTGTGCTAAGGTTGGAAATTAGGCATATATTTCTAAACTGTCCGACTCCCAAGCTATTGTAAGGCTCACACGTAGGATAACATCTGGCATTCTTTGATCACATACATAGCCAATATTGTGTCTTACATGTCTAGTTTCAATCACTATGCAAATGAAAACTGATTATATGAAGTATCCTTTGATTTTCCACTTACGAGAAACAGTAATGAAAATTGAATAAAGTGAACTTATCTAGAGTGAACCCACTGAACCTTAGATCTATTTAACTCTCAAGCTCCACCTATTTACACTAGCTACTGTTTCACACCATATCCCTCATTAGACTTATATATATTAGTAACTACATAAATTAAGCCTGGCTATGAAATTTTTTACTGTATGTGGCTCCTCTTTGTTACTCACACACATTTTTCCTTCAGTTTAATTAGTCTGAATCTGACATGATCTTTAGATGATTTATTATAAAGTTAATTTAATTTTAACAATCTGCATTAAACAATTTAATTTTCTATAAATTTCACTATAGTCTGATATCTTCTCTGAAGAACATTGGTTATGGGACCTGTGCCTCATGCTATAAATCCTGTGGCTGTAACAGTTCATTTTACTTTTTCTCTAAGGAGATAATTTATGTAGTCAATTCATAGAATTTCCAACTGATAGAAGTACATAAGTCAGACTTAAAGAAATCTTTTAGAACACATTATTTTACTGTGAGATCCAAAGACATTTTTATTGTATGCAAAAAACATTCAGCACCCCGAGGGAAGGCCTGGATTGTATGTTATAGTGAACAGTGATCTCCCACAACCATGGCTGTGGCTTAGGTATGAAATGATACCTCCAAGCTTATATATGGAAGGCTTGCTTTGGATTACAAAGTTCATTGATAGAGTTCTAAAGATTAGAACACGAGGAATTCTCACTTAATCAATGAATTAACTGGTTTGTAGATTCATAATTGTATGGGCAATTATAAGGCAATGAGGATCATAGATAGTGGTTTCTGATTAGAGATATCATGTCTTGAAAGGGGCATCTCATTCCTCATCTGTTCCTGTCTGTTTCTATTTGTTACCCATATGCCACACAATGAACATCTCTCTCAACATATAAATTCCAGAACTTTCTTATTGCTTGTATATATTATATAATATTTTCAAATAATTTTGTGAACTTTAGAATATGCTTAATAGGAGAAATCCTGTCTCAAAAAATCAAAAAAGGAATATGCATAATAGTAGTGTGTAATATCTGATGAGCAAGAGAATGAATGAATGGTGGATGGAAGAATTTTAAGTATTATTTAAAACATATGGGTTTCAAAATTACAGTTTCACATGGGTTAAAAAAGTTGGGGTCACTTGATGTGGGAGTCCCCTCTGTGTGCTGTGATTACCATTAATGAATAAAGAACTGCTTTGAGCCTATAGCAGAGCAGGGCAGGGCAGAGCTAGGCAGAGAGGACTGGACTGAATGCCAGGAGAAAGAAGGGCAGAGTCAAAGATACCATGGAGCCATCAAAGTCAGACATGCTGAATATTTGCTGGTAATCCACTGCCACGTGGTGATACAGATGAATAAAGATGGGTTATAATAATGTAAGAGTTAGCCAATAAGAAGCTAGAGCTAATGGGCCAATCAGTGTTTTAATTAATATAGTTTTTGTGGTTATTTTGATTCTGGGCAGCCGGGATGAACAAGTGGCCTGCTCCTACAGTCACTGATGCCAGCCAGACACCACTTACTGTTTATTATGCACCTATTATGGACAATCAGAACAAATTAGAACACTTAATTTATATACATAAAATAACTGTGGACATCGGCAATATATATTGACAGTAGGCAATATAGATTGCCAATGGGGGTGTGTGTGTGTGCAGAGAAATAGTAGTAGCATTATCTTAGGGTCTTAAAGTGTCTTTGATTTCTAAGAATGGTATATCTCGCTAGAATTTTGTAAAAATGTTAGTGTTATCTTAGACAATGGAAGGATAATTCTTTGTTGATCTGTGAATGTGCTTCATGACTAGGCACTTGGCATACTTGAACTTAATGTCAATATAAAGGTCACTTAGTTGAATGGAAATTATATAATGTGTTGACCTGGCCAATTCAAAGTCCAATAGAACATATATCTATACCTATGAAGAATTCTAAACTTGAGGAGATGTGAAAGTTTATTTTAGGCTTTTATAATTGGTGAGTTCATGGTAGGTAGATTTAGGTCTATTAGTTCAATTTACCTGTTAATACTATGTTTCTTCACCTATACTTGGTATTCAAGGGAAATAGAGCCAGAATACAGAAAGAGGTACTGTAGACTGGTCTGATTCATAGTTTCTTGCAGCCACAACTATCTACTTTATGGCAATATGGCATTACTTTGAAAGAGAAGACTGTCTGGGTCTGCGTTATTTTATGCTGCTTGCTTACTTTTACATATTTAAGATTAACATTGTCACAAATTGCTGCTATTAATTGTGGTGAAGTTGTGAAAATTAATTCAAAATGGAATATGTGATAGTTAATCAGCATTGCTAACTTGACTAGATTAGAAATCACCTAGGAGACACACTTCTGGACCCATGTGAGGATGTGTCCAGAGATATTCACCTGGAAAGAGGAGCCCAACTCTAAACTTGGGCACAACCACCTAATGTGCTGACATCCTAAACTAAATCAAAGAGGAAAAGTGAGAAAGCCACCTGAGCATTAGAATTATCCTTTTGATTTCTGACTGTGGATACATGATCAGCCACACTACATTTCTGTTTAACATGTGTCTCTTGCCACAATGAGCTGTAGACTTTCAAACTGTCACTCAAAATAATAGTTTAATTTGTTAAATTTCTTTTGTTAGATATTTGATAATAACAACAAAGAAATTTAACATATGCAGAAAGTGTATACTGAGGTTTGAACTAATATGTGAAATCTGTCTGGTAAGATAGTGTGTGTGTGTACATGCATGTTAACATATGTAGAAAGTGTATACTGAGGTTTGAACTAATATGTGAAATCTGTCTGGTAAGATAGTGTGTGTGTGTGTACATGCATGTTAATAATTGTCTATGAACTGAATAATGAATTTCACCTTGTATGACTGAACAAATATTGTTTGTAAATATAAATATTGTCACCCATTAAATAAAGAATCGTTAACTTGCCATATTAGTTGCTTTTGTCTGTAACACGCAGTAAAATATAACCCAGTCTCAGTATAGTTCTATAACATGTGTTTAAGTGTTCTTTCTTTGGAGACATTATAAAGTTAAGAACAGTAAACTAAATGGGAATTATTTTTTTTCACAGCAAATATACATATTGCCACATAGAAATTATATGTATGTATATATACCTCAGACATCCATTTGCACAGACATGTAGCTACACATATATGCATACATCTACTGGATTTTAAATGGTATATTTCACCTACTTCACAATTTTAGATAAGAAAAGCTTTAATGAGTATTATGTTGTATATAAATAATATTGTATATAAATAATGTGTCTATTCAACAACACTATCTTCCTGGATTGTGTAGACATTAGTGTATTTTCTCTCAGTGATTATAAGCTTTCAAACCTCAATTCTCAGGTAAGAGCTGTCTACTAAATCTTTATGCTTTTGACTATAAAACACAAATGCTTTAGAAGAAATAGGGGGAAATGCACATCTCAATTACTGCCAAAGAAGAGAGAACAGGGTTTCACAGCAGGAATACAACAGTTATCTTGATGAATTAAACATCCACCCATGGATCCAGTCCAACTTGGATACACAATCTTTCAATTTAAAATTTCTTTGGGCAAGTTGTGAAATTACATAGGCATCTACTTCCTTGCCTTGAATAGGAACGGCTTTAATGAGTATTATGTAATGTATATAAATAATTTTTGTGAACTTTAGAAGGCCATGTATTATAAATTATTATTTACTCAACATGCAAATTCTAACCTTTATTGATAGTGTGTTTGTATTCATTCTTATGGACATGTGCACATGTGTGTGCGTGTGATGGAGTCCAGAGGAAAACTTGAGTGTTTTCATAATCACCTTTCACCTTATTTTTTTTTAAAAAAAACAATGCCATTCACTGAACCTAATTTCCCCTGATTCTGCTAAACCAGTTAGCCAGCTGTGAGCACCCTGCCTCTGTCACTCTCTAACCAGTGCCGGGGTTATGGTGCACACTGCCATGTTTGTTTTACTTGGCACATAAGTTATTGAAGCATCTCCCCAAACATAAAAATTACAACTTAGGAAAAAAGCTATATTTAATACTTTCTAAAAAATTCCTTGATAGACTCACACTAATATATAATTAATTTCAATCATCTACCCCACTAGATGATTGCATCCTTCTCCCTTCTTCTGCTGAAACTTTTCGCCAACAAGTCATCCTCCTGCTTCATATCATTTTTTATATGATGCACTGATTTACATGGTACTGTTTGCGAGCTACAGTACTGAAAACAGCCTGGAACTGGCATAAGAACAGACAGGAGGACCAATGGAACCAAATAGAAAACCCGGATATCAATCCAAATATCTTTCGAACACCTGATATTTGATAAAGAAGCAAAATATTTCAAATGGAAAAAAGAAAGCATATTTAACAAGTGGTGCTGGCATAACTGGATATCAACATGTAGAAAAATAAAAATAGACCCATACCTATCACCATGCACAAAAATCAAACCCAAATAGATCAAACACCTCAACATGAAGCCAGCCACACTGAACCTTATAGAAGAGAAAGTGGGAAGTACACTTGAACGCATTGGCTCAGGGAACCACTTCCTAAATAAAAACCCAGCAGCACAGACACTGAGAGAAACAATTGATAAATGGGACCTCCTGAAACTGAAAAACTATATTCATATCAGCTTTGTTTGTCATAGTTGAGCACATATCCTTGTGGCAAGATTGAGCATCCATTGGATATATACCTAAAAGTGGTATTATTGGGTCTTGAGGAAGGTTGTTTCCTAATTTTCTAAGAAATCTCCACAGTGACTTCCAAAGGGCTTGTACCAGCTTGCATTCCCACCAGCATTTCCTTAATTGTCTTTCAGCCATTTTGCATTCCTCTGTTGAGAGGAAACAACCTAAATGCCCCTCGACCAACGAATGGATAAAGAAAATGTGGTACATTTACATAATAGAGTTCTACACAGCAGAAAAAAATAATGACAGCTTGAATTTTGCAGGAAAATGGATGGAACTAGAAAAAAATATTTTGAGTGAGGTAACCCAGACACGGACAGACAATTATCACATGTACTCACTCATAGGTGGTTTTTAAACATAAAGCAAGGAAAACCAGCCTACAAACCATAATCACAGAGAACTTAGACAACAATAAGGACACTAAGAGAGATACACATAGACCTAATATACATGGTAAAGTATAAAAAGACAAGATCTCCTGAGTAAATTGGGAGCATAGGGAATTGGGGGAGGGTTGAAGGGGGGAGGGGAAAGGTAGGGAGGGGAGCAGAGAAAAATGTAGAGCTCAATAAATATCAATAAAGAAAAAAAAACTTACAAACTTTAAAAAAAATGGTACTTTTTTTTTAAAAAAAGTATATGGATGAGCATATGTAGAAGTTTGGGGTTTTTTTTGTGTTTTGTTTTGGTTTTTGTTTTGTTTCCTTTCCTGGAGCATGGTCAGACAACTTACCAGCAGTACCACTAAAGAAAGTGACACCCCTTCAACAGTCCTCAGAAACTGTCAATAATCATTTAGTAAGAACTAAAGGGACCTCATGGACCCTTCCCCATTCCATGACAGATTGTTGATGGGCCATTCATTTTCAAGTTTTATGTGGATAATTATAGCTGTAGTTAACTTATGGATATAATGACCACATCAATTCCAGAAGATAAATCTTTGTAGTACACATCCCCATATAACTCTGGCCTCTTTATTTTTTTGACACATCATCCTTATTAACCTTGGGGGAGGTTATATTGATGACTCATTTAGATCTGAGTACTCCACCATCAATTAATCTTGAATGTACAAACAGTTACATGTCTATGAATTAAACATCACCCACTGAAATATATTTCCTGATGAAGTTTGAGTATAGCATTAATCTGAAGATATAGACATAAATATTTAGAAGGTGCTTTGGTAATATAGCCATTTAGCAGAATTATAGTATTGGTGTCTACAGTAGGGCCTGTGATCTCCTTATCTAACAGTTCTTGATGAGGCTTGTAGTACCAGACATGCGTTCATTCCCTTTGGTGGAATGAACCTTAAATCCAAACACAGAGGTTGTACCCATAACATTTATGCCACTATTTCACCAATAGACATTCATTTCCCTGGCTCTCATTGTTGTAGATAATAACAATCAGAAAATTCTAACTTTCAAAGAGATAAACAAACCTATCATTTAGGTCTCCTGAGGATAGAGTCATTCCATCAGGGAAAATTATCAAAAATTATACAGTGGGGTTTGTGGTATATAGTTCATATATAATATATAGAATATTTATTTTGTACTGTTATTTTAAAATTTCTAGATTTGGTGGAATGGACTTTGAATCCCAGCATTGGGGAGCAGAGTTAGGAAGATCTCCGTATCTTACTGGACAGCCAGCCTACTCTACTTGCTAAGTTTCTGGGAAGTAAGACCATCAGGTCAATGGTGGCAGAAAAACAATACTCAAGATGGTCCTCTGTTTTCCATATGCCCACACCAGGTACAAATGAAGAAACATACATGTGCACACAATACGCAACACACACATCTGCCCATGTGCTTACACATACATACAGATACATATAATACAGGAAAATCATCTCCAGACTTTGAAAAAGCAAACAGCAAATATACTAACATTTGTTCAAGAGATTCACATAAACCTTGAAGTGGAAGAGTCAATGACATTTGAGCAGCATGCCCTTGATTCCTAGCAGGATGTGTCCTAGGGAAACAACTGCTGGCCTTAAAACACTGTTGTATAAGTCATGGTAAAGGTTTATGTTCCGAAGGCAGTAGACCAGAAAAGGATTGTAAAAGCTCAAAATCTGCCCACCTCAAACTTCCAGAGAGACTTGCATTTAGGAGGCATATAAACATGTTTAACCACTCGAGATACATTCATCCCAGAAGGTACAACGGGAAAGCTCTACGGATCAGCTCTGAGAGCTGCAGACGGCCCTCGTCTATCTGCCATGTGGAGCTTGTACATGAATGCAGTGACAGAGATGCAGACATGGAACGAGAACCTCTGTCCCTTTGCAGAGCCCTGCCTAGAACAAGACTGATAGGATAGTGAATTAACATTTGTCATGGCTCCAGTCTTGGGTTGAGGACTAGGTATTTCTGGCAGGTGAAAGCTGGCCACCTTTCTTCCATTTAAGCTGTGTTGCTTGCTGAAGGCTCCACTTTCAGCCTGGCTGGTTGTGAAAACAGACCATTCTGTGTTTCTGTTTGAAGTCACTTACAGGGGGGTGGGGGGGTGGGGGGGAGGAACTATGCCGCAGTGGACTAGGTTAAAAGAGAATTGCCTTCTCACTACCCCAAGTACCCGCTCAAAGAGCAGTGGAATCTCTCCAGGAGTGAAGAAAACTAATTAAACTGCCTCCTGTGCTGAGCCTAGGAAATTCTTCACAGAAGGAGGGAGGCTCGCGGAAGGCTGTGCAGCACTGCCTGTAAGCATTGACCTTATCTTCAAGAGTCCTGTGTCTAAGGCTGTTTTCACAGTCTGTGGGGAGCTTCCATGCTTTCACAGAGCCTTAACGCCAGTGGCAAAAAGGCAAAGTACAGAGCAACCAGATCTTTAACCAGAGAAAGAGAAAACCAAATATCAAAAGCGCTCCCTGAAATCATTGTTGACCCTGAAGGTTAGCAATGCTATGCCTGTTCTCTTGCCTGCACCCATCAAATAGGATTAGGGTCAAACCTATAAACATTCTCAGAACCACACACAGATCCTGCAATTAGTTAAGAAGGCTGTCTGAAGAAACATTGTCTGTCAAAACAGAAGGCTGCATCTAAAGGGAAAGGATTGAAAAGTCCAGGCTGGAAAATTGAACCACATGTATCATGGCCTCTCAGGGAGAAGCTGCCTATATCAACGACATAGGCATCACATGAAAAGGAGGATTCTGGGTAAGTCACTATGTGTGTGTTGCTACAATTCATTATAGATAAAATGAAAATAAAAAGCAGGCTAAACCAATCAAAATTTCAAAAGAAGAGAAATTAGAATAGTCATTTGTACTAGTTCGAAGAAGGAACATTCCAGACATGATTGCAAAGTTTTATTTCTTTGTAGAGATGGCTTTCCAAGAACAAAGCAATTTTTCAAACTATAGCAATAGTGCAGGTAAATTTGTGTCTAGCTGCATAAAATTTTACTTCAAAACTGAAAAGAAATCATTTTAAATGCTGAATTGAATTTATTAAAATGAAATTCTAAAGATCATATATCAATATATACATTATTATGCAGTTTTACCTCAAAGTACTATAAAATGTGTTCAGTAAGTTGAATGATGGGAGTTAGGAAGAAGAAACATGATAAAAATATTTCTGGAACAACCTGGGTTATATAACATATATATTCAATATAATTTTTTAAATTTTATTTTTTAAAATTATTTTAATATAATTATATTATTTTTGCAATTATGAGAAAATGAAAGGGGAAACACTATATTTTGTGTAGTACATTTGACACACACACACTGACACAACACATCGGGAATATAATATAAATAAGTGATGATAACAATTTGGAAAATAGCCTTTATTACTTGGTGTAGATATCTTTGTAAAAGCCAACAGCCCAATTAATAAATTTCTAAGAGATTGGAAAGATAAAAGAAAATATTCCCACATGCCAGTTTCTAAGTCGCTCAAGGCTGAAACCATAAAACCCCACAGGCTGTTTGTCTGAAATAACAGACCTTCCCTCTCATCAGCAGGGAGTCCTAGGTCAGTGTCCCACAGAGATGTGACTGGTGCAAGGACTCCTGTTGCATTTTGCACATGACACCTTCTGGCTCTGTCCTCCTTTGGAAGAGACAACAAGCAAACGTTTTTCTATCCCTTTGAAAGACTCAAATTCATGGTGGGGACTCCCCCTTCTGAAATCATCTAAACAGAAACCAGATTTTTGTTGGTTTCAATTTATTTTCACAGTAAAACTATTTCCTATTGTGAAGATAAAAATCTTTTTTCGTGCTCTGTACATTGTTGAAGGATCAAGAAATGTTCCATGATGAACAGTGGGGAAAGCACATTCCTGGGTCGGGGAGAACACTAAACATCTTCTCTAACTTGGCCCTGGATCTGGGTCATTTCCTCCAGCACACTCATCACACTCATGAGAACACTTGGGAGACCTGTCTCTGTCTCGGTCCCTCTCTCCTCCCACTCCCCTTTTCCTCTGTATGTCTGTGTTAGTCTTTCTCTCTCTCTCTCACTGACTCTGGTTCCTCTCCCACATGCCAGACTCTTCTTCATCGGCCCATCTCAGGAGCATCATATTCTGCAGCTGTCTCTTTCCTCCTCAGGGACAAAAGTCTCTTAAACTAGTGACTCTTAAGGGCCCCATTCACCAGTTTCTTATCTCACAGTCATGCTTGGCCTGATGCTAAATGCTTGATTAGTCTTAATTTTCTCGGTGTTTTTAGATTTGAGGAATAAAAAATGTAAATACTTTTAAAGCTCCTCTCTTCATTCCAACATTCCAGGCCAGTTTCTTCTCTGTTGTTTACCCATGCCTGGTACTGGATTAAAGAATGTTTTTGCTGAGACTGATTTCTGATTGTATGTTTATTTTTATATAACATAGGCAATTGTTTATCCAAATAAACGTTGTTCTCCCACAGCTACCAATATCTTACTTTTTAATAATGATTTAAAAATGCATAACCATTCTTTTCTTTTATCTATTGTTGTACAAAATTTGTGAGGTTTAAAACTAGTAATTTATTTTCTCATAATTCCATGATTCGTAAATTTTGACTATTCTTGTTTGAATGACTTTTCTGCTATGTCCCATGAGTCATGAGGTTGATTCACAGTGAGAAAAAAATTTACAGGGCCAAAAGAGCAATCTGTATTTTGGGTTTGATATTGAACCACTTAGCATTTGTAGGTTTGTCTTCCACAGTCTATGAGATGCCCCAACTTCACATCTCACTAAAGATAATTTAGATTTTGATTAAGAGCAGTCACCATTCAAAAGTGAAAGACCTGAAAAATGGTCTTAATGCCAAGGAGCCCCCCAGACTCAATAACCAGGCCATCAGATGCAAACGCATGAGGTGGTTTATTTCACGATTGCAATCGCGTGCAAAGCTTAGGGATAGCTAAGCACCCCGAGTATCCAGGCAAGCAAGCTTTTATAGACAAAAATCACAAGTTTTCCATGAATTATAATATGAGGTACAAGAACAATCAGGATTGGTCCAAACATACAAACCAGAGTTCAACCCAGAACAGAATTTGCATAGTTCAGCCCATCCCTGAGTATGTGACATTCAGCAGGCTACCTGATACCCAACATCCTGCCAATCCCCCCTATCCCCCCCCCATGACTCAATTTACAATTTGATAGATAACCATTTGCTGCTATCAGTTCTGGGGTTCTGGTAACCACAGGTTCTGATAACCATCTGGCTAGAAGCCTGCCACTGGTCCTTAATTGCTATCCTTCTGCCCAGCTGGGAAAGGAGGAACCTGTTGGTCAAACCTGTTTGTCACATTCTGCAGTTTTTATTATCTATCCTTCTAAGTATGATTGGTTGGGTCCTTTCATTAACAACAATTTATTTTTAACATAGCAATATATAAAAGGAAACAAACTGAACATACTTATGTAGTTTGAAATAATCTTTTATTTTTTAAAAAAGTAAGGTGTTACTTGTTTCCTATGAGCCATCTTTAGTTAATAGCATTGGATTTGCTAAGATTTCTGTGGCCAGAATGTGCTCTGGGTTTGTGACTAGCTCCAATAGTCATGGCTGAGTCATTTCTTTCACGTGAAGTCTCGCAGCTCTTTTGACATACACATTCCAAATGTTCCTATTGACATGTTGATAATTGAATGTTAACTACCTATAGGTGAGTCCTTTCATCAAGGTTAGGAGTTAGTTGCAAGAGGCACAAATCTTACTGTTCAAATAAGTACTTTTCAAGGCTTTGCTTCTGATGATTTTGCTAATAGGCCAAAGCAAGTCACAATGCAAAGGACAGTTTCAATGAGGAAGCAGATCCAAGAAAGTGAGTGCTCAGAGTGACCCATATCAATCTATGCAAATAGCCACATCATTTAAATGTAAATTTCTATTGTGACTGAGGACCCCTTTACAGTAAGTTGAGATGCTTCCAAAACTCTGTCAGGATTCTTAGGTTGCTTAGGAGACCTGTCTCCTGAAGTCACTACCCTCTATAATATCACCTGGTTGTTCTGAATATCCAGTTAATTGTCATTTCCAGGGACTTTCACTCACCTCCTTGTCTGCATGTTCTTGTAGCTTCATCCCTATGTCAGGCTGCCTATATTGTATCTGCCATATACTCAGAACCAATTCAACATTTGCCAAACAGCCGATCACTAAAGTTTAATAAACCTCTATTCAGCTTTCATTTCCCAGATGTGATAATATTCTTTCTAAAGGACAATACAAAAAGAATCTGCATTTTCTTCTTCTTTTTTTCTTGTTAAAAGAAAAATTTTCATTTACTCCCCTTGTCCCAGGCACTCCCGCTCCCCCACTACCCCACCACCCTCCCCTGGCTTCCTTAAGATAGGGCAGGATACCCTGGTCCAGCTGGATTTGATGAGCTCCCAATAGATCAAGCACACTGTCTCAGTTGGTGGGCCAGTGGTCCTGACTTCCTTGCTCATCTTCTCCCTCCTTCTGCTCTTCCACTGAATCTTGGTAGCTCAGTCCCTTG
>JAQHUG010000018.1:2616906-2630841 GCA_028555095.1 Dicrostonyx torquatus | reverse complement strand
GAAAGAAATTGAAGAGGATACCAGAAAATGGAAGAATCTCCCATGCTCCTGGATCGGTACGATCAATATAGTAAAAATGGCATTTCTTCCAAAGGCAATCTATAGATTCAATGCAATCCCCATTAAAATCCCAACAAAATTCTTCATAGACCTTGAGAGAATAATAACTAACTTTATATGGAAGAACAAAAAGCCCAGGATAGTCAGAATCTGCATTTTCTATACTCCATTGAGTTTGATGGATATAACCTGGATTCCTCTAGTAAGTTGTACCCTCCAGAGATGTGTTAATGGATCAGAGTAATATGGGATGGCGGCTGCATGTGAGACATGGAGTTTCAGAACATATGGTGGCCATGGGTGTCCAGTTCTGTGTAGCAGGGTGCCATGCTATGGACAGCAAGCACAGTAAGCCTTTCATTTAAAGTTCTAAGAAGTATCTGGCCCCATCTGTGCAGTCACTAACCCTGTGTTGCACAGGTCAATCTCAGACTGCTCAGATTGCTTAAATGAGCAAATTATCTTCTATAATGCTCTGATTCTGACAGTTTTAGTGAACATTCTATTTTGAAACTATTTTGGTAGCAGGCTTTCTTCTTTCTTTGTTTTAGTATTACTGTATTTTGAAATTGTCATTATCCAGAGGGTTCCATGTTTTCAAGCCAGTGAATAGCGAATTGGCTTTTATGGCCCCGAGGATTAAAGATGTCAATTGTTATTGTTATTCATGGAAAAACCTAGGCAGGATTTTCATTGTTATTGATAACTTAGGGTTTATCCTATATTCTAGATGAGCTGAATTTCTTCCCTTGATCTTTTTTGAGATTTTGGAAATATGGGGTTATTTTTGGCAAAATTGTGTTCTGATATTAGTATTCTTTACATTTGTCAATGGGTTTTATTGTTACTTTTGCTTAAAACTTCATATACTGCCTAGTTAGATGGCAACAACCCTCAATTCACCCAGTTAGGCACTAATAACAGACCTAGGAGACAATTCTACTGATGTTGAGTTCAGTGGAAGAACAATGCTTTTGTTGGATATACTTACAGGAGGTGTGTGACTCAGAGGCAGCTGCATAAAAAAGAAAAAATAAGTCTACCCTAGAGTGAGTAAAGGCAAAAGCTGTGTCCCTGGAGCTCTCTACAGAACTTGTAGGCAGTGCCATTAACAGGACACTGTCCTTTTCACAGTCATTTTTTATTGCTTCTAGAACCTCAGAGAAAAGACATAGGAATCTTGTCACATTGTGAGCTTTCTAAGTCTTGTAAATTTTGTTATCTGGTTTTCTTTCTATTTTCTTTCTTCATGTTTTAAGATAAGTACTACAGGCATTTGAAGCTGACTTTAAACTCCCAGTGTAGCAGGGGATGACTTGAGCTTCTGATCGCTTGCGTGTGCCTACAGTCCTAGATTACAAGCATGCTCCTCCATTCCTGGTTGATATGGTGCTGATGACAGCAGCTGAGATACAGTTCCTACTAGGCAACCATGCTACTATCAGAATTACAGTTTCAATCCTCTTCAGCTTCTTAAGACAGAAGGATCTGAGCCCTCCTTCCTGGAGGGAATGATTCAATTCAGAGGAAAGAGCAACACTATGATTTTATTATGGAAAATGGGCTTAGATAATTTCTTTAAGGGGCAAGCCAACTATTTCCTCCTCTTTCACTGCCCTTTCTTTTTCAGTTTTATTTGCTGAGAAGATTCCCTACTTTGTTATTTTCATTTTATGTGTCTATTTTGTTCTAATTTTGTGGCATTACCAAGAGAGTTTCTACAACTTTAACCCCAGACCTTTTTACAAATATATATATGCCTACTTTTTATTTTAACTAGTCACAAAGGCCAGACAAACATGCCTGTGATCTCAACACTGGAAAATTAGAAACTTAGAAAAATTACAGTGTAAATACAGCACGGGTTGTGTACTGAATCCAAAGCCAAAATGATTGACACACATAGACCTTATCTGAAATAGGAAGTGTAATAAATGAGCAAATAAAAATGTAAAGAGTACACAAAACCCTTTATATCTTATTAAGTAATTCTTGTTAAAACCCCCAATTTTTATAGTATTCATGGACCAACTTATAGGCATATGTGAAAATGATAACATGGTTTCTGAAGAGTTATAGATCTTCAGTATATTTTGTTGGTGCATATATATATATATATATATATATATATATATATGGGGGTGTGTGCATTTGTATATACACTCACATGTGTCAGGGGACATTGTGTAAAAATATGTGAAGGCAGAGGTTGGTGTAGGTTAAATTACTGGATCCCTCACTGTGTAATATACTAGGCATGAGACAGAGTCTATCACTTTAACCCAGAGTCAGGGCTTCTAGTCTAGCCAACCAGCTTCTTCTTGAAAACCCATTTCCATTAGTATCACTACCTGGATTATAGGCAGGCTCCCAAATCATAAATCCCAAAGCATTTATATGGATGCAGTGGATCCCAGCTCGGTCTTCACAGTTATGTGGCAGGTTCTTTTCCAACTGAGACATATCTCCATCCCTGAAATACAGATTTCGATAACTTCTGTTTGTTACGTAGTTTATTCAGTCTATGAAGTTCAGTCTGATCTTGAACCTGCTATGTAGTTAATGTTTGCCTTCAACTCAGGTTCCTCATACCTTAGCCTCCTAAGCCTAGAAGTGTATCGCCATGCCTAGGTATCAGTTGCCTTTAAGTGTTGATTTTGCTACTTAACATTTAACACGAAGTTGAACATAGGTGTTTTGTGTCTCTGTGAGTGCAATATTGAAATGGTTATCTCTAAGTTCTCCTCAATGATTTATGATATTACGTGAAATAAGGACTTGGAAGGAATCATGGGACCTTGGATGTTGCTAGTCAAGGTGTTTTGAATGGGTTGATTAAGTTGACCTACAGCAAGCAATCCACTCTGGCTGGAAATGTCCGCAAGCATGGCTACAAGTGTTCAGACAACAATGAGGTGAGTGAGTCCTGCCCAACAATCCTTTGTTCAGACATTCATTTGGCCTTTCCTGAACAAAACATCCCTTCACTGTTCTCTCCCAGGATGCAAACACATCTATTGAAAGAACACTGAGAGGGTACATTTCTAAACTTCTTGTTGAATGTTGGGTCTTTGATTATAGGATGGGATTAATCCTACTCTAACCTTGTTTAAAAAAAAATACAAAATAAATCTATTCCACCCTACAGTTTTGAAGGTGCCATAGAAATTTTCTGTAATTATTTATTCCTAAACTCAGTGTCTCCTTTACTTTCATTATTTTTCCCATTTTTTAAAATCTGCTTTGGAGTCAAATTAATGCTTCTATCTTTAACGTGAACTGCATTCCCCTTTAATATGAACTGTATTCCACTCTGATAGTATGTTATCATAGTGACATCTCTTGAGACACAGCATAATAGTGTCCACTTTGAAAATAGCCTAATGATTTTAAATAAGCCAACATGTCAAAACGTAACTGGTTTCTGTGTGTACAGATTGCACAATTATATTTTAAATGTTTATGATGAAGGATAATACATAATTTTATACTTAATGTGACTGAATGATACTTTTCAGATGTCCATTAGCAAAAGGAAGGACGTGAAAATTGAGGGTGTTGTATAAGACATTGGCAATGTGAATGTAACAGAGTGAAGTCTGATAGTCCTCATGTCTCTGCTCTCCCATAGAGGGCATAGTAATTCAAGAATTTTAAGGCACTCAGACAAGAGAATACATGTGTTAAAATATTCTTTTTCACACAATAAAAAGGCTTCCTTTCCAAGTCCTATGTAAAAGCCCTCCACACAGGGACACATGATTGTTTTCACCAGCTGGGCCCATTGGCAGCTCAATGAGAGAATGGAGGTCACATTTAATTTCCATAATTATGGAAATTGTTTAGCAGCTGGTATTTCTTTTCTGTTTAACCTTTCTATAGAAATATGTATTTGATAAAAGGGATTTTAGAATAAGGATCAGTCTATTTTTGTGCCAACCATGCAGGAAAAGTGGATAGAGAGAGGGGCCTCCTCTCATGAGCTAAGAAAAAGTAGAAAAAAAATCAAGCGAGGCTAGGGAGATGTCTCAGAGTAAGACACCTATCGTACAAGAAGACCTGAGTTCATGTGTCTGCAGTTCCAGTGGTCATATTGTAAAATGATAAAATATGATAGTGGATCTACAAGTGTTCCTGGGCCAGATAGCCACACATACACAGTAGCACAGGAGAGAGCTTGACTGAAAGTGAATAAGAAGACGCAACACCCAAAGTTGTCCTCTGACTCCCATGTGCATGCTGTATACAAATGTATACTCAAGGGTACGCACGCATGCACACACACACACACACATACAGACACATGCATGCACAAGTGTGAACACAAATATACACACATGCAGGCATGTGCATACATTAAAATAATACTTTCATCAGTTGAATCAAAGCTTCATTGAATAGCATTTTGATAAACAATGCTATTCCATTTTAGGTTGGTTAACTGAGAAATGTATTTGAACTGAGTGGGGAGAGTAGTATGATGGTCTTTGCCTCTGAGTTATTTCCTTCCATGGTACAGCCTTGCCCCCCCCCCACACACAAAAGCTTCAAGCTGTTCCATGTGTTTATCAAAAACTGAAAATCTAAAACCCTACAAACTGGAAGAGTCTTAAAATAGTGTATGTTAAACAACATAAAAATGGTTACTCTAATTTTAATAATCAAATTATTACCTAATTGCAAGTGAGGTCTTGTTCTTGTCAAACTATAGACCAAACGCATTTGACACCATGACTCTCATTTTAAATTCCTCTATGATTTTTGTTCTTTATTTCATGGCTTTGCTCTCTTTTTATGGCTTTATAAATAATACCATTCAAAATTTCCACTTCCTCCCCCACTCACCCTTCCTCCCTCCCCCTCCAGTCTTAAGAGAGAGCAGGGTATCCTGCCCTGTGTGAAGTCCAAGGCCCTCTCTCCTCCACCCAGGCTTAGAATCGTATGCATCCAAATAGACTAGGATCCCAAACAGCCAGTACATGCAGTAGAGACAAATCCCAGTGCCATTATGATTGGCTTCTCAGTCTGCCCCAATTGTCAGCCACATTCAGAGGGTCCAGTTTGATCACATGCTCATTCAGTCCCAGTCCAGCTGGATTTGGTGAGCTCCCAGTAGCTCAGGCACACTGTCTCAGTGGGTGGACCAACCCCTTGTGGTCCTGACTTCCTTGCTTGTATTCTCCCTCCTTCTGCTCTTCAACTGGACCTTGGGAGCTCAGTCCAGTGCTCCAATGTGGGTCTCTGTCTCTATCTCTAGCTGTCACCAGACAAAGGTTCTATGGTGATATTCAAGATAGTCATCAGTCTGACTAAGGGACAAGGCCAGTTCAAGCACCCTCTGCTCCACTGCCCAGGGGTCTAACTGGGAACATCCCCGTGGACACCTGGGAACCCCTCTAGAGCCAAGTCTATTGCCAACCCCAAAATGGCTCCCTTAATTAAGATATCTTCTTCCCTGATCCCATATCCATCCTTCCTCCATCTCAATCATCCCACTCTCCCAAGCTTTCCCCAACCCTCCCCTTCTCTCTTCTCTCTCCCCATCTCCCATTTCCCCCACCCACCCCCACCCTCATGCCCCCAACTTTTGCCTGGTGCTCTTGTCTGCTTCCAATTTCCAGGAGGATCTATCTATCTATCTATCTATCTATCTATCTATCTATATATATATATATATATATATATATATATATTTTCCTTTGAGTTCACCTGATTACTTAGCTTTTCTAGGATTGTGAACTATAGGCTCAATGTCCTTTGTTTATTGCTAGAATCCACTAATGAGTGAGTATATACCATATTCATCGTTTTGGTATTGGGTTATCTCACTCAGGATAGTGTTTTCTATTTCCATCCATTTGCATGCAAAATTCAAGATGTCATTGTTTTTTTTAACCACTGAGTAGTACTTCAAGTGTTTATGTTCCACACTTTCTTTATCCATTATTCCATTGATGGGCATCTAGGTTGTTTCAAGGTTCTGGTTATTAAAAATAATGATGCTATAAATATAATTGAACAAATGCCTTTGTAGTAGGATTGGGCATTTCTTGGTTATTTTTCCAAGAGTGATATTGCTGGATCCTGAGATAGGTTGACTCCCCATTTCCTGAGAAACCACCACAGTGATTTCCAAAGTGGTTGTACAAGTTTGCATTCCCATCAGCAATGAATGTGTGTTCCCATTACTCCACATCCTCTCAAGCATAGGTTATAATTGGTGCTTTTGATTTTAGCCATTCTGACAGGTGTAAGATGATATCTCAAGGCTGTTTTGATTTGCATTTCCCTGATAGCTAAGGAAGTTGAACAAATCCTTACGTATCTTTTGGTCATTTGAAATTCTTCTGTTGAGAATTCTCTGTTCAGTTCAGTATCCCATTTTTAACTGGGTTATTTAGACTTTTAATGTCTAGTTTCTTGAGTTCTTTATATATTTTGGAGATCAAACCTTTGTCTGATGTGGGGTTAGTGAAGATCTTCTCCCATTCAGTAGGATGCCTTTTTGTCTTACTGACTGTGTCCTTTGCTTTACAAAAGCTTCTCAGTTTCCGGAGGTTCCATTTTTTCAATGTTGCTCTTATTGTCTGTGCTACTGGGCATATACGTAGGAAGCGGTCTCCTGTGCCCATGTATTGCAGGCTACTTTCCACTCTCTTCAGACTTTGCTCTTGAAACACAGACAGTGGATTTTGACATGGAAACTAAATATATCAAGCTGTTGATTCCATTTCTAAATGATATTGCACAGACTTTCCTCTTTTTTAAAATAACTTAAAGTATCCCTTCAGAATCTTGTATCGTGTTTTTCAGGGAATACTTCGTTTTGGAAAAGTAAATTTAAACATATTTATAAAGTCAGTGGTTTTCTGCCTCTTGGACTATGTTTATATGTGAAATCATTAGAGTTTTCCTCAAAGAACTACTTAAAATACTAGAACTATTGAATTCACTAAAGTACATCTAATTCAAATAACTTATTTTACAGGGGTGTTGAAACAAGGAAGTCACAGACGTACCAAGGGTAATTAGCAGAATAATGTTGTTACTTTACTTTTTTGTGTTTCATAATAATATTTGGTTCACTTACTTTGATAATTGAAAAAACAGATATTCTGTCTTTGGTCTTTAATCTCGTTGTCTTGTTGTATGGACATACCCTCTTATCTTCTTAGTAATTTCAGAGAATGAAACTGAGTCAGGTTTGAATCTTTTCCTTTCTCATCATAAGATTTTGAGTAATAACTTCCTAGCCTATCAAAATACAAAAGACAATATGAATTTTACTTCAAAGTATTACACTTCATATGAATTCATCTTTATCAGTTTTATTAGTTATTGTATTATTTAATACAATCTAAAATTTGATTAACTTAAATATATTCCAGTTTTTATAGCTTGTAGCTAGAAATAAAATCTAAACAATGTTGAGCAACTGTTTATAAACATAATTGCCTATTAACTACCCTCAAATTACCATACATTTGCATATTGTTTTATTAAATTATTCCTTTATTCAGTCTATAAATTTTACTTTTAAAAGTTCTTAATTGCCATATGCTATTGTAGGGCATATTAATTTAAAATAGTATCAAATGCTGTTGTCAGTTGCTCAAAATCTAGTAAAATACCAAGAAAAATAAACATTAAACCCTAATAAATCGTGTTGAAGGCTCCAGCAGAGAATCTGTGATACTGCAGATTGAGCACAGCTAACTTTCTTGACACCATTCCGAAGAAACTCAAACTCCCAAGGGAAGGTTCAGGTGAACTAAGGGAGAATTCTTGCTGTCGTGAAGGGAAAGAATGGGCATAAGTTAAGATTTCAGAAGATTTAGGACGTTTCAAAGAGAGAGCACATTTTAGGGACACTGAAGTTGAGAAACAACATAAAATCACAATATTAATATCAAAATGAACAGTTGAGAGGGATGAATCTCAGAAGTCTACCAAACCTTACCTGGAAAGATCTAGTGTCCATCCTTGGAAACATGCCTCCAGAGTCCTCAGAAATGTCAAATTAGCATTCAATTTTTGCTTTTCCATATGCATCATGGATAAGAGGATCATCCATGTTTGAATTCTAGTCCTTGGTCATGCTGGGCCTTTTGTCAGCTTGGCATGAGGTAGGGTCATCTAGGGAAAGGGAATGATCAGACCATGAGGACCAAGCAAAGTAAGCAATACGCTTCCATTTCCTGTGCTTTAGTTCCTGTCTTTAGTACTTGCACTGATTTCCCTCAGTGACACACTGTGACTGGGAAGTTGTATGGGAAAATAAACCCTTTCTTCCCCATGTTATCTTTGATCATGGTGGTCATCACAGCATCAGATAGCAAACCAGGGTATTGTTTTAGCCTGGAATATTAATTTGTTACTTAATTAAATGTTTTGAAATTGTATCTAAGAATCCGTATTATGTTGCCTAAAATAATATCTTAGCTACTAAGATTTGGTTTTGTTTTTGAGAGAGAGAAAAAAAAAGTTTATTTGGCTCACTCAAATTTAATTAAACTGCAATACTTAACCTCTACATGGTAATGTTTTAATTTGCTTTTATCATTTTTCAAAATGATAGAATTAGCAAATTGTACCTGCAAGAACTATCATGAACCTACAAAAAATTCAGGAATGGAATTACTGTAAAACACTGAGGAATTTAGGCAGTTTATATATACATACAAAATTAAGCTCAAATTTTAATTGAATGATGTCAAAATGTAGCCTTGATATATTATTTATTATTATTATTATTATAACTGAATAATAATAATTATGACAAGGGCTCCTAAAAGAAGAACGAATTTATTTTGAGGATATACTTCAGTATGTGGGAGAAGACATGATAGTAGGATGTGAGACAGCTGGACATTGAATCCACAGTCAGGAGAGAAAGAGAGAGAGAGAGAGAGAGAGAGAGAGAGAGAGAGAGAGAGAGAGAGAGAGGAAATGATGGTGGGCAGCTCACTCTTTTCCTATATAGTCATTTTAAACCTTAATCTGGATGGTGCCACCCACATTTAGGGTGGATCTTCTCCACTTAGTTAAAGGCTTCCTCAGGCTCTTCATAGCCACACCAACAGTGATCTCATAGTTGACCTTAAATTACAATTAAGTTGACGGTGAAGATTGATTGTCATGCGTGGTTGTATCAAAATCTAGGTTTCAAAAATAAGTCAACAAATGGAATTTAAAAGTAAGTTTTCAAAGGTCTTCTTTTGCCACTGATGTGTATTTTCCACAACCCCTGTTATAACAGGACTTTAATTCCATTGAGCCCTACTGCAAGAAGTGAATTTTATTAACATTATTTTTCCAAGCCCTGGATTTTCATAATTTCATAAGTCTGAACATGGTTCAAGTTCACATGTGTGATCTTCCTCGGAATGCACCTGATAGGTAGATCTAAAAGCCCGAGACAAATCTACATTGCCCGTCTCTTACTTATGCATGTCAGAAGGAAAGAGGACTTTCAAACTGGACAAGCTTTCAATGCACATATTTGTTCGACCCACCTCCCCCTTCATCATCTAAGGCTGCTCAGATCAGTGAGTGGAGGAGCATTGTTTAGAATTAGACAATATTTATTGAATGAGAGTAATATACTGAAGTTGAGAAAGCATTCAACTTCTCTGACATTCTATAGATAATGAAAACAGATTCTGGGGGAATAGATCATTTTGCTTACTAATTGATCCTCTAGAGAGCAGAGAAGTTTAGGTAATTTTCTATCTTTCTGGCTCCAGGCATGGAGTGACCTACTTGGCCAGGACCAATAGATGCAGTAATAAAGTAAAGGAGACAGAACAGAGTTCTCAAGACCAAGAGTTCTATGGGAAAATCCCCTAAGGCTCTTAGAAAACAAATACATTCCACATCTGGGACAGTAGTGGAGGTTTCTCCTGGGTTTGGTACTTGTTCAAAAACTAGTCAATCAAGACTAGTTTGTGAAGACTTTTCGCTGGTTTAGCTCACAATTCTGACTCCTGACCTCCCTTCCAAACCATTTCCATCTGCTGCTATTTACAGTCTCCAAAATCATAGACCATCAAACAGCATCAAATGTAAGTTCAGTTATCTTATTAGAACAAAGCCCCCATGGAACCACCATGAGACTTCTAGAGCAAGAAATAGCAGTGTAGTTTTGGACACCATTTTAGTGAGCCATTGAGCAGGCATATTTTCTCTAACAGATTGGTGCATCAATGTGAGTAACTACATCCATATAAAAACCTGAGAAAGCTTAAAAGGTAATCCTAGACACAAAAGAACAGGGTGAAGCATGGTTTGGTAGCTCTATTTTCTTTGGGGGGAGTTCTGTTTGCTAGAAGCAAGAAGAAGCATGGCCTCTTTAAGAGAGGTTTTCCTGATTCAGCTGTAGCAGAAAAAAGCCACATGGTTTTAAAATGTGGCTTCCTGGACCATGCTGCCAATGCAAACTCTGGCTATGGAGCATTTCAATGGCATGTGGGCCCAGGTGTTTGTGAGCCTGCTTGTGGTCAGGAGCAAAGTAGCTGAGACCATGCCCAAGGCTCAGCTCTCCCCTCCTGGGCAGGTGGTGGGATAAGATCTACTAGGCATGCAGAGGCAGAAGAGCATGGTGGATTCATGCCACCATACACAAAGATATCTCCAGGCTGTAACATGAGGGTCCTGCTTGTTGGGGTTACTGTCCTGCCCAGTACCCCACAGCTGGCAAGCCCCAAAGAAAATCACACAGAGAGTCTACATTGTTATACACTGATTGGCCCATTAGCTCAGTCTTCCTACCAGCTCCCATAACTTATATTAACCCATTGTCAGCCACATGGCCCGTACCTTTTCTCAGCTGGGACAGGGACACATGCTGCTTCCTTGGAGATCTTCGCAGGAATGCCAGGGGAGCTTCCTGCTTCCCAGACTTTCTCCTCGCCCTGCCTCTACTTCCTGTCTGGTTGACCCGCCTATACTTCCTACCTGGCCAATCAGCATTTATTTAAAACATGATTGACAGAAACAGACAAGTCTCCCGCACCACCAGGTTGCAGAGTGCTCTACATGGCAGATTTAGCTATTACTCAAATAAAAAATTTATGTACTGCATGCTCACACTTAGAATTAAAGTGCTGAGCTTGACTCCTACCTGGCAGCTCTAGAGATGGCAGTAATGATACCTCCACCATTTTAAAAGTGGAGAGAGGCAGAGCCAGCATTCAGAGCAGCTACAGCCAAGCTGCTTACCATTTCACAAGCTCTTCAAGACAATAAAGAATTACAGATAATGCAATAAGGACAGGTTCAGCCATAAAAGAACTCTAAATGGGTAACAGTGTTGGGTAAATGTACATAGGCTTGGGAGGGAGAAGAAAAAGAATACAGAGAGTTATTAAAAGTAAATGGTTTTTTAAAAAAATAAAATAAAGTATTTAAAGAGACAGAGTACAGACGTTCATAGATTAAAAGAAGAAAAATAAGCCACATAAAGATGGACTAAACACAGAGAGTCTGGATTATGTATATTATTCTATTTTCTTTGAATATTTTGACTGTGAAGGAGCTAAGTACAGAGAGACATTTCATTATATGGCCTGCTAAGCTAAACCATCATGTATATTACAAAGCTATCTTGACTTCTGAATTTGGGTCTAAGGATATGTTGCTTTGGAAAAAAGGTTCTTTTGTTTCCGAAGAGGATGAGAACCTTTGGATAGCTTCTGGACTAATATGGTTTGATGGACAAGTTCCCCTGAAACATCAACTTGAACACCCCTCAAAAAATTACACTGCAAAATAAATAGCAGGAAGCAGTATGGAGAAAACTACACCCATATTCCCAAATATAGTCAATAAATATTTGTCTACATTTAAAGGGGGATATGATACAGATATGAATAATTTACCTTGGTATGGATCTTGGTTTATTGATACAAATATAAGGTCAATTTTGTTATATGTATATTTCTGCTCTTGATTATGGTATCATGTTTGTGTAGCTCATTCAAAAATGTAATGTATACATAAAAATATAGGTTAATAGATAGTCATATATAACAGTCAAGTTTGTAGTCATGTTCGTTAGGTCTTCTGTATATGGAGAGATATATTTCAGTTTGATAGGTATTCTTCAAATCTTTCAGACACCTTCTGAGTGTAGCATTTAAAATGTTTTAAAAATTTAGGACTTTTCATGACAAGGAGACATATCTGCTCCTGGCAGCACCAATTACTTCAAGAGGAAGATGGAAATCAGAGTCTCCTTATGGAGTTGGTTATCCATTTGGAGACAAAATTGCTCTTGATTGGACTGTTTGATGAACTGGACATGCAGGACCCCAGAGAAATGACTGCTGAACCTGCCTTAATGTGAGACAATACTTCAGGGTTCCTGCATCATGAAAGATTCTGCCAAACATTTTGCAGAACATACACATACACACACACACAATATGTGATGGACAAACTGCCAGTATAGGTAGAATTGTCTGAAATTTCCTGCTTTGTGAAAAAGTCTGCTGGATACTATGATCCTGTATGTAGGCTGAAGATGGATGCCCCAATGGTACAGAAGAACTTTGGGTGACAATCTAGGCATTGAGATTTTTCTGACAATTCTAGACTTTTGGAAGTTACTTACAATAAACTTTCTGTGTACATAGGTAATATTGTATCTTTCTGGAGTCTTTAATGTTATGATAAAAGATAAAGTAAATATAAATATTGTAACTGTAATTCTTGCTTGAGAACTATTTTGTTATATGTAATTTTACTATTTTTTGTTATAGAAATTTTTTATTTCATTCAAAATTTACACTTTCTCCCCTTATCCCAGTTCCCCCCCACTCCCCCATTACCCCTCTTCCCTCCCCATTCTTCCTTAAGAGAGGGCAGGGTACCCTGCCCTGTGGAAATTTCAAGGACCTCCCCTCTTCATCCCAGCCCATGAAGGTGTGAATCCAAATAGACTGGGTTCCCAAAAAGCCTATTCATGCAGAGGAGATAGGTCCCAGTGCCATTATTGATGGCTACTCAGTCTGTCCCCATTGGCAGCCACATTCAGAGAGACCAAATTGGTCATATGCTCCTTCAGTCCTGGTCCAGCTGGGTTTGATGAGCTCCCATTAGATCAGGCACACTGTCTCAGTGGGTGGACCAGCCCCTCATGGTCCTGACTTCCTTGCTCATTTTTTCCCACCTTCTGCTCTTCAACTGCACCTTGGGAGCTCAATCCATTGCTCTGATATGAGTGTGGGTCTCTGTCTCTATCTCCATCCATCACACAAGATTTCTATGGTGATGATCAAGATATTCATCAATACGACTATGGGACAAGGCTAGTTCAGGCACTCTCTGCTCTGCTGCCAAAATACCTAGCTAGGAACATCCCTGTGGACACCTGGGATCCCCTCTAGAGCCACATATCTTGCCAAGGCTAAAATGAGTCCGTTAAGGTAGATATCTTATTCCTTTCTCCAATACCCACCCTTCTTCCCTCTCTACCCTCCCTCCTTCCCAGCTTTCCCCAGCCCTTCCCTTCTTCCATCTCTTTCCCCCTCTCCCCTTCCCCTAACCCCACTTCTATCCTCTCCCCTATCCCTCCACCTTGTGCTTTCAACTTTTGCCCAGCCATCTTGTTTGCTTCCAATTTCCAGGGTGATCTATATATGTTTTTCTTTGGGATCACCTTGCTATTTAGCTTCTCTAGGCTTGTGAGTTATGAGCTTCATGTCCTTTGTTTATGGCTAGAATCCACTAATGAGTGAGTACATACCATACTCATCTTTTTGGGTCTGGATTATCTCACTAAGAATAGTGTTTTCTATTTCCATCCATTTGCACGTGAAATTCAAGATGTCATTGTTTTTTACCGCTGAGTAGTATTCTAATGTGTATATATTC